>BQKZ01009240.1:0-13099 GCA_036244855.1 Temnopleurus reevesii
AAGTCCTAAGCACCATACAATTGCAACATTATTACCCTGGCTTTAGCACTATAACTATTTAGGCGCATATGCTTTTTCAAGGAATAAATTCCTACCAGGTACCCATTCACCTCACCTGGGTTGCATGCAGCACAATGTAGATAATTCCCTTGCTGTTAATATGCAACTTTTACATGCTGACTATATCATTCATGATTCACATTTAATCCAATCCAAACAATCTGAAATTGACAATCGTCCGTCTATGCAATTTTTTATACACATGGGCCTTTTCTGGATGACCCGAAAACTTTCCTGAGGTTTGTCCTACATAGCACCAAACAAGGTATGCAAACTGGATTCTAAGTATTGCAGTTTAATAGGTTGATTTTATGGAAACTTTTTGAGCACTTTGTTCACGAAGATTGTTCTTGACAACCCAAAAGTTTGCCCGAGGCTTGCCCAACATAGCAACAAGTAATATACCCAAACTGGATTCCAAGTATTGCAGTCTTGTTATCATTCGGTTCAAGGAATATCATGTAAATACGTTCGTTGGCAAGAAAGGTACATGCATTTGAATATGTTACAAAATCAGCCAATTTATTTTACGGAAACAAATAATCATGAAATACAAGCGTTTTTTTCAGAATGAAAATGTATACAAATATCACAAGCATAAGATAGTTTGCCTGTAAACTGGAAAACGAAACTTTATAGAGTTCAGCAAAATCAAAAATCTAAATTCTATCCGTAAATTTAGACTTCCAATTCAATCACTCATAACATATCCCGAGAATTTCCCTTCGTCAAGTGTCTGCTTGATGTGCTCTTATTAAATTTCCTATTCGGTCAACCGTTCAAGAGATGATCCTATCATAGACCTTATATGATCCTATAAAGCAAAACGCTTGCTTGGCGACGAGGATTTTTTTAACAGCGATGATTGTGTAAACGAGTTTAATGAGATCAGCTATTTGGGAGCATGATGATCTGATGATAGGCTAATGATTTCAAATTGTAGGATGATCGCTTAGGGCCAATTTCCTATAATATAGTCATGAGACGTAAAATCTCAATGTCACATTTTATTGAACAGAATTGATCTTCACATTTCTTAACACATTGGGCAAGTCGTGGTGTAGTGGTTCTGACTCTCGCCATCCAACAGAGGGCCGTGGACTCGAATCCCACGTCAAATTTCCCCTCGTCAAGTATCTGCTTGATGTGCTCTTATTAAATTTCCTATTCGGTCAACCATCTGACCATTCAAGAGATGATCCTATAAAGCAAAACGCTTGCTTGGCGACGAGGAATTTTTTAAACAGCGATGATTGTGTAAACGAATTTAATGAGATCAGCTATTTGGGGGCATGATGAGCTGATGATAGGCTAATGATTTCAAATTGTAGGTAGATCGCTTAGGGCCAATTTCCTGCAATATAGTCATGGGACTTAAATTATCAATGTCACATTTTGTTGGATAGGATTGATTTTCACTTTTTTAAATCAGTTGGGCGCGTCGTAATGTAGTGGTTCTGCCTCACGCCTTTCAACTAGGGGGTCGTGGATCGAATCCCACCAATGGCGTTAATTTCTTTCACCTTGAAATGTATCAAAACTGTGCTGCACTCGACACGGGTGGGGTAAATGGGAACAGAAGGAAGAAATTCCTGGTAATGCGAGGCGTTATTGGGCGGCCAGCTAAAGCCGATAATATTGAGTGAAAAAAAAACTTTCAGCGCCATGAGTACTGTCAATAGCCACCACTCACTGGGTAACGTATTGTCCACACAACTATGGATCAAAATATTGATTTGAAATTTCCCCAGTATACAACAATAGAGAAAATAATAGAAAAGGATTATGTCAAACTACTACATTACATTACTATGAATTGGTTTAAGTAGCTCAAACTTCTGGTTATTCAATTAACGCAAAATTCAACCATGTCATAATTTAGACATAAAGCGTGATATTTTGTTTTGATGAGAGGAAATTGATAGACATAAATTATTTTGAAAACACCGGGATGTCTTTTATAACACTCCCTTCCCCCACGCATCCTTTTCCTGCCAAAACATATCGAAATGAAGATAAAACGGACATGACAATGTTAAAAGAAAGTGAAAATAGGAATATCATATAGCATTAAAACAGACGTGCATTTCCTGATAACACACCTGTCATGCCTGTGTGGTGTAATCTTGGAATTTGCTAGGTGTTCAAGTTCACGTCTCCATAGTTTATATGCACGCGGGTGGAGAGAGACATGGAGTAAAATATTACCATGGCCTGCGCGAGTACATGCCCAGTGGTATGGGGAGAATTAAACCATTTGATTCAGTTTCAGTTTCAGTTCATTTTCAGTTGAAGCGTGTGTGTTTTCTTATACCGTCAAACGGGTTCGAAGGTTAGAAATCATGCATTGCTCTTCTAGCTGTTTGTCGTCTTAAAAAGAGATCCCAAAAGTGATATGCTCTAACAACATTTTACTTTTTAGTAGCAAAAAGAGTTATCTCTACTACAGAAAATCAACGATCCAAATACTGTATAAGCCAATATTTTGGCGTACAGATATTTTCGCGATTTCTGACCAGTTTGACACATTGGCGTGTTGTTATTTTCACGTTTTTGAAAGTGTTTGTACACAAATGAATGTGCATCATATCATGCACTAAAACGAATATCAAATACGTCATTTCTGAATGATGAACATTTTATAGCCTATCAATTTGAGCAGAGGGGGCAAAAGACAACATCCATCCAAGCTTTTACAATAGCTTCACAAACACATAGATAATCTCCTTCCCTCTTAGTATGCAGACGAACGTCGAACTAATGTCACATCTGTCCAGTGAATGAACAGGGAAGCTACTTTCCTTATTGTGTGTGTGAAAACATTCGTGAAAACCTAAATGAGAGCGGTATACTTTTTCCCTTCTGTTCATCGACTAGTCTACATTCATCAGTTTATCCATCAGGAATTCCAATTACAAAAAAAAAACGATGTGCAAAAAACAACTGGTATAAATTATACCAGTTGTTTAAGGATGCGCGAGAAGGCATGCATCGTCCTCTCCTTTCACCTTTCTGCGGCATAGACTAATCACTTGCGAATCACTCAGCCCAGTCGAATTATCTATAAGTTCATGGCCAAACCGTCATTTAATCGTTTTACAATCTGTCGCTAATAGTTTCTCGAAGTTCAGTATATAATTTTGTACATATAGAAGTTCGCGGTGCTCAAAGTACGCTACAAAAATCCACTGTACGATTGCTTGGACCATATAGTGCTATGGTTATTTCTACGATTTTACTTCGGAGGTATCGTACAATGTCGGTGGCTACTATTAACACGTTTGACCTACATTATCCACACTGTGCATAAGGGTTTTCAAGGAACACATTCCTACCAGGTACCCATTCATCACACCTGAGTTGAGTGCAGCACAATGTGGATGAAAAACCACATGCGCCTAATACTATTAGCTGCACTTATACCTCCAGAATAATAATGCTTCAATTGTAGAGCGCTTAGGGAATTCTTCATAACGAGTTGATAAGCGCTATATAACAGCCGTTTATCATTATCATTACGATGTATACGATCATCATCGTACTTTTTAACGTATTTTCGTGGATCAAAATAATAGAATCTGTACATGCGGTTGTAGAGCGATTGCATGATGGTCGAATCAGGACAAAAAAAAATGATGTATGTGAGACTCTGTGGTTCAATGTGTGTTCAGGGCAAGGATGTGAAAAGATAGGTGCAATTAGAGCACAGAGTCCTCAACTGGGCAATCATCTTGCTCTGACCAATCATTACCATGATTACAAGTGCTTCCGTTCATTCATTAAAGGGGCCAGAAGAATTCCCTCACAATCTTCGGCAATTTGGCATCTTTCGTTGGGCTACTACAGTATACCTACTTGATGATTACATAATCAAATAAGTGCACTTTGACATTGAACCATTGTAAGCAGAAGGGACAAATATGAATGGGGCATGTTAAATAGCTCATTGGGCGACTTCAAGTACGGTGTTGAACGCTGGTGTTGCTGTTGCAGCAAAAACCAACACCAGCTTCAAAACCATACTTGAAGTCTGTCGGTGTTTGGGGTAGACCTCGCAAGATTCTGACGTATTTCTGGTCATTTCTGTATCACTTCTGTAAACTGACAACGGTGTTTACGGACCCGTTTTGCTCTCTCAACACCAACACCAACACCGAACACCGTACTTGAAGTCACCCAATGTTATTGCAGGGCCGGCTGGGAGAACAGTTCGATGAACTAAAGCGGCTACTCTGGGTAAATAAGACGCACTATTATCATTATTATTATTATTATTATTATTATCATTATTATTATTATTATTATTATTATCATTATTACTATTTTTACTATCATTATTATTATTATTATACAACTCCATTCAAGTCTTCTGTAGCTTCATGAACACAACCAGAAGCAGCTTTCCTGTTCATTCACCGAACAGGTGCGACTTCGGTTCGAAATTTTTATTGCAGAATAACAGGGAAGGAAATATCTTTTATGTGCATCTACCTATTGTGAATGCTCGAATAAAAGTTGTTTAATTTGTCCAAGTCGTTTGTCCCTTGTACTCATAGTGGAAGTAGGCTTAAAATCGGGCTTTCCAATCGCTGCAAAATTTATGCATTTTCAATACACAAAGGTTGTTCATAAGAACTGGAAAACTTGCCCGAGGCCTGCCCGACATAACACAAAATAAAGTATGCAACCTTTATTTCAATTATTGTAGTTTAATTGTAATCAATGGGTTTAAGGAATACCATATAATTACGTTCATTGGCAAGGAGCGTAAACAAATTTGAATATATAACATTGCATAAGTAGACCCGTAATGCCCGTACAAATTTACTGGAGAAGCATTATTATCTTAACAATGTTCTGCTATATTCATATTCAAAACACACCCATGCATCAGGCGAAATAAAATGGCCAATATCAATATAGAGAATATTTTCTGCTTGGTTCATGAATTTGATTGGAGAAATACCAGTAATTCAAGAAATGAGTTTGCAAAAGCAAGGTATGTAGGCAGGAAAGCAGATGATTATTTTGTAAGTAAACACGGCGACATATTACCGGTTTGAATCGTAAGTAATCCGTCAAAAATCCGTGAAACTAGACCTTGAACTTCCGGTGGAGGTGCAATGTGTGACCCCGTAACCTTGTAAAGTAATGCTGGTATTTCCTTGCATCAATCTTACCAGAAAATCTTGTGAAAAAAACACCAATACTGTATTTCAACTACGTAGGCAAATGTATAGAACATTATTTGGCATCGGAACTGTTTTGATACATCGCCATTGTTATCGACAAAAAACCAAGACTCGCCATTATCCCCTGTTAGAAACTGCTGAGCATAAATTTCTTTCTTTTGTATCAACGTTTTGATTTTGTTTATCGTTTGAGGACAGGATAACATTTCATTTGATTCTCAAATCAAGCTGTATGCTCTATATCATATTCAGATGGATACAAACCCTACAAATTGAAAGAAGACAAAATGTTGAAAGTTATTCCTACACTACTCAAGACATCTCTATAAAAAAATAATACACAAATTTAGTGTACCGGGGACTTTTCATTCACGTACAGTTCCCTGTGGAGACGATATTTCACATTTTAGCTTTTTTGAAGCACTATTAACATGTTCTTACACTTCAGATGATGTTCATCGTTCATTCAGATGGGAAAATGTATATCAATGCAATGTTATAGGATATCTTCAACGCCTTTAAACAATATCGCATACAACTCATGATCACAAAAAGAAAATGCTGAACTAATCTCCAGTCTATATGACATTATACTAGGTGTTCTTACAAGATGTATGAAACTACATTCCACATGTAGAATAACAATTTATCTTCGTTCGCGAAAACATTTTCAGCATGTTCAGCTATTAAACCAACTGCGGCTATGTCATCATGACACAAAAATGGAGGGGACAAAATCTTGTCGAGTGGAGCGGGATGTACAAACGGTTCTCCAATATCCACATAGACGTTAACATTTCATGACTCCTGCGTCTACCAAGCCTCGAGTGAGAAAATCATATCGATTTCTAATCCTATTTGAGGGTAAGGGAATCACTGATTTACAGAATTACCGTTAAATTCAGCGTTAATTTGGCAGGATGAGACGGTCATGGACGAAGAAGGACTCTCAAGGACCCCCACTCCTCCCCCCTCCCTCTTACGTACTCCACAAACCAAATTCTGGGTGTTCCGCCATTGACTACTGAACCCGGGTATTCCATTCCTTGCACAAAGTCTCTGTGAATTACAGTTTTCATACTAAAAATATTTGAATTACACACCGACTAATACGCGTTTTTGTATATGCTTTCACGAAGTGTCGTTAAACAGAGGGCATTGTTGCCGAAGACAGCGGATTCCAGACATAGCAAGAAGCCAAAGGGCTTTCATTTAGTACCAGTCGTCTTGTGATTATTCATGAAAATCAATCATTATTAATAATGTAATAGTCGGAAAACTTAAAGATAGAATACTACTTTTGCGAGCTAAAATCTGACATTCCAAGAATTTAGCAGTGTTATGATAATGGGTATAAATAACAATAATTTATCGCCAATCAAGTAAGCTCGAAGATGGCTATATAAGATGTATTTCCAGTTATTCTTAACAAAACTTGACTTTTGAAGCCGGCCAATTATCTCCCCGTGCGTTCTAAATTCAAAACGGCCGTTGACCGATAGCCCAAGAATCTCTCTCAGTGCGTATTTCGCATGGTGTGGCAGTATATTGAAATGCAAGCTGTACGTGCTCTTTAATACAAGGTTGTTGGTTGGTTGGTTGGTTGGTTGACTTTATTTATTCACGGTAAAAACAAAATATTACGATATTGTGCCCGCACTCAGCTACAAGCTGTTTTTCAGCGAGGTTGTGTGTACGTGGTAATGCGCTAGGAGTATCGCGATACCGTTGGTGTCAAGATGAATTATGATAGAATAGATTTTGATCTGAATTAAATATTCTGGACTACATTCGATCAAAATACTTCATAGAGGTTATTATTTTGGCATATCCGAGGTACACAACAAGCTGTAAGCATAACCGTACTGTGTGCAAACGTAGTTTTCTACTTTTTACACATATTTGATGTCATGGTTTTTATGTATACTACCTACTAGCAAATTATTTTTTATTCGCCTCATATATACCATTTAACCATGGACCTAACCAAGCAATGTGTTCAATATCTGGGTCAACTGTAACAACAAATCGAGCTTTAGTCAACAACAGCCCCATCTTCAGCTTGTGTGTTAATCATGTAACTTGATACAACGGGAAACCAGGTATTTCCTGACACGGATCGCACTTGTGGGATGGCAGGAATATCAAACAAATAATGTAATAGGAGCGATCTTCGCAGCATGCAGTCCAGTTGAGGACTGTGTGTCATGATAGCACCCACCTCTGCTTATTATCTTACACTGAACACACAGGGACTGCCTAGCACTAAACCACAGAGTCGTTACATAACCCTCTGATCTGTATACCCCTCTGATCGCGACTGACAGAGGGGTATTCAGCTCAAGGAATTGTCTACTCGTGATAATTCCTACAGATCAGAGGGTTATGTAAGGGGGTTGAGTGCTATGCAGTCCTTGTGTGTTCAGTGTAGGAGAATATGCAGAGATGGGTGCTATCAGAACACACATCCCGCAACTGGACTACACAGCATGCTATGGAAGGAGCTAAAGGCCAACTCACACTTTTGCGTTTTCGCCTGATCGTTCCAGTGTTTTAAAACAAATAAAAAATAACGCTTTCCGAGCATATAAAAACGCTGATCAGACGGCGGACTGATGTTCAGCTTGCGCTCAAGAAACGAAAGTAGAACGTTTCATAGTCATGATAGTCTACGGAATGACATGCGTCTTTGTGCGTCCAAGGGGCGTTTATAATTGTCAAAAATGCTGGACAGACGCAGGCTAAAAACGCATAAGTGTGAGTCGACCTTAAGATAAAAGAAAGAGGTTCCCCATTTGTTCATTACAGCTTAGTTCTAGTTTTGATAACGACGCTTTATCTAAATAGAAAATATTTGAAAGCAATCCTAAGATGTTTATAGTATCATACACCAGAATACTTAGGACATCAAAACTAGTGGTTACGCAATACAGGCTACTTGAGATTGTTTCACATGTATTCCTAACATTTTCCCGGAATAACTAACACAGGATAGAGTTACATATAACAATTGGGATACTCCAGCATTCTATATAATCTTCATTCACTAATTTCCCTGATATAATGACGTTTCTGGAAAATGTTGGTAAGACTCATTCTTTTGCTCAAATATGTGAATGTTTTATTTTTGTTTGTAACAAGAATCAGGGTTTATGTTCTCAGTTTCGGTAACATAGAGTTCACACAATTTTTGGTTCAGGAAATTGCCAATTTTTTTTGGATTAAGAATCATCAATAACAAACTTAAAACGATATGATCAAAGTATCTCCATCGGTTGGCCGCTCTGGAATAAAATGATTTGCCCTCTTCTTTTTCAGAATGTACGAAGAAATTACAATCTTGAAGTCCCCTCACGCCTATGCGAATTAAGGCTGACAAATACTGACGAAGGCGAATACGGGAGCTTAAACGTGCAACGCGAAGGCGGATTGTTCCAATTCTCGCCTTGAACACCTCGCATTCGCGCTACACGTATAAGCTTCTCCATTTTCCAATAATTTGCCAGTGCGATGAGTAAAGATCAACTCACACTTTTGAGTTTCCAGACTGCTTCGGCCCAGCATTTTTGAAAATTTAAATCGCTCCCCGAGCGCACAGTATACACTGATCAGATAGTAAACTGACAGTCGGCTTGCGCTCAAGGAGCGTACGCCGAACGTCAGTCCACCGTATGACGTGCGTATTTGTGCATCAAGAGAGCGTTTTTTTTATTTTAAAAAATACTGTGACGAAGCAGGCCAAAAACGCGAAGGTGTTAGTCAACCTTAACAAAATGGTCATTACACACAAAAAACAAGAACTCATGGATCTGAGTAAAGTCGCAAAAAGTGACACTATAATGACACACCGGTGAGTATATCAATGAAAATACTCAACTGTGTGTCATTATAGTGTCACATGACTCAAATGTGTGAGTTCTTGTTTTTTGTGTGTACTTTTTCATGATAATCGTAACATTTCGTAAAATAATAAATGCAGGAAAAGCACTCACTTGCATGTACTGTGAAAACTGTGAGAACAAATGCGAGAAACTCGACGAGAAATCTCGTTCTGTGCGGTAGTTTGATCGAAAACATCTCTACTAATTTATCTCTCCTTCTATTTCAGCGGGAAAAATATCTTCACCTGTTGCCGTCTGCGTACAATATTGCGTTAGACCGACTGGTGTTTCATTCGCGAATGCGAAGAGACCGTAAAACGAAGTTCCGTGTTTGTTGAAGAATGGTTACCTGCAGAGAAAACGAGGAAATGATCAGAGATATAAAAACACGAATAGGAAAAAATAAGTGAAATAGAACAAGAAATAATAATGATAACAAAATAAGTACGAAACCACGAAATTCGATCGCCTGTTGTCGACACATCTTCATTTGCAAACTCATGATAAATTTGTGGTTTTAAAACGAATCTTACTTCGACAAAGCTAAATATTAAGGAACTTTTCTGTTTATTATGAAAGTTGATAAACAATTAAAATCGACATTATTTTAGCTGGTTCACTAAAATGCGATTCTTGAGATAACCCGAGTTTTAGTAAACTTCCTCTTTCTCTTTTTTCAAATGCATATATTTAGTCTCAATTTAATTTTCACATGGGAGTAAGTCAGATGCTTGCAGTTTATATTAGCACTGCTGAAAACCCACTTTAAAATAATTAAAGGCTATTGTGAAGCAGAGGGGGTATACAATTGTGTAACAAGATGGCCCTAATTTTTGTTTTCTACTATATTCTAACCGTGCTGTAGCAAGCTTTTAATATACAGAGGACATTTTTCTGGTCCCAAATGTGATGCTTCCTAAGTTTTAGAATACTAGCCATTCGCTTTACACGGCGTACACCATGTATGGAGAGCAAAAGTGGAAGATACTATTATGCTCTGGAACATAACGCTGTTCTAGGGGCCTTAAAAGTAATTTTGTTAAGAAAATAACTACCTTTGCAAAATGCGTAAATTATCCATTGGATCGTCCGTAATTTCAACGGCCTTAATCATGTTAACCGCGGTCGCGTTGCAAAACGAAAGCCTATTATTGACTTTTCGACAACCTACAACACGCTACACCCAATGTTCCCGGGAATTCGTATAGAACTTTCAAAACGACTTGGAACTGTTTGCATTTTCAACAACATTCATAAACACATAGAACATGTTAGAACGAGGAAGTAGATTTTTACATGCAGAATCATTAATCATGGTCCTACGTGTATGTCATGTTCGGATTTATGACCTGAATTTCTTCAGATTGTGAAACTTGCGGGTATGCGCTGGATTCTAACGAACCGTTTGAAATAAACTTGTACGTAAACGATCCTCTTATGGAAAACAGGATTGAGGAAGTTCTCATGAAACAGCATTTGAACATGGGCAGATGGGTGTAATTAGAACAACATGTAATGTACGTTCAAGGAAACATGTAACGGATGAACCACATATACAATCCCATCCTTCGAAGAAATGTTTCTTGAGATTGTGAAACTTGCGGGTATGCGCTGAATTCTAACGAATACAGTAGTTAGAAATAAATTACTACTTACAGTATACTAAGATCCTCTTACAAAACATGAATGAGGAAGTTCTCATAAAAACAACATTTGAACATAGGTGTAATTAGAACAACATGCATGTTCATGGAAACTTGTAACGGATGGACCACATATACAATCCCATCCTTCGAAGAAGTGTTGACAACTGACGATTTTTTCAGCGAAATTTAAGAATGCAAAACACCTAATAATATTCTAATATTTTGTCATCAACATTTTTTTCGCAAGATCATCAGATAGTGCCGCAACTATATGTTTGCAAATTGAGCAAAATACCAACGACAAGCATGACAAGTATAGATCTTTTATTTAAGTCATGTACGGAAATGAATCTGTGATCCGCGGCTTAAAATTATTCAGTGTTCTATAAAATTATTGCAACAATGTTAGGAGCTTTGTATGCAAATGCAGTTCTATAAAATCTATACAAGAATATTGGCTATTCATAATATTGTGATGGATTCTGACGCATAATAATTTTTCCTTTTTTTTGACAACGCCAGACGCTATTTTCATTAAAAAAGCAACAAAAGGAGAGAGACAACCATTCACTCAACGAGTCAATCAATTAATCAATCTTCAATTCAACCATCCAATCAATATATCAATCAATCAATCATTCAAAATAATGACCCCGATACTAAGACCGAAACGAACCTAACCTGCTAAAGGAGCCCATTTATTAACAAACTCGAGCCCGCGCCACAAACTGCACAAGCAGTTTTGTTTTTGTATGAATGATAATTATGAATTATGAATCATAAGTTTCCGAAACCACTCATCGTTCTATCATAATCCAAACACTGAGGCGTTGAATGGTATAGGCTAAAATTAGCAACCTAATTCTCTAGTTATGCTATGTTTGTAGCTCGAGAGTTTGAAACAGATACCACTACAAAATACACTCACTTCCTTGAAAAACAGAATCGACTTTCTGTTCTGAATGAAAATTAAATCCTGGAATCAACCAGTGGAGGCGTCGTAGTGTAGTGGTTCTGACTCTCGCTTTTCAACACGAGGGTCGTAGGTTCGAATCCTACCCATGGCGTCAATTTCCTTCAGCAAGAAATTTATCCACATTGTGCTACACTCAACCCAGGTGAGGTGAATGGGTACCGGTAGGAAGAAATTCCTTGAACGCAGTGAGCGCCGAATGGTAGCCATGCTATAGCCGGGTAATAATGCACAGAGCGCTTAGAAACACTTTGTATTAAAACGCTATATAAATGTTGTGTATTATTGTGTATTATTATTATTATAAGAGGCTGATACATGCAGGATTAGTCAATAGGGGAGAGGGATCTTACCATGTTTACGTGACCTTTCTGCTGCCCGCTGTGCTACTGATAATAAAAAAAAAAAATGACAGCAAAACGAACAAAAAAACGAAACTTTCGAAAATAATGTAAAAAGGGTATCCTATTATTGGGTTTATAATTCATCGTATCTTTAGGATTGTGTTTCTTGGATTGTGTTTCTTAATTCTACAAACGACTGGTGACCATTTCTCATGTGCTAACTCAACAATTTGGGCAATTATTGAGTGCACGACACGGTCACCAGTCTTTCGTAGAGTCGCGCGTACCTTTACGATCAGCTTTAGAAAACACAACACAAGGGTGCGCAAAAATTGTTTGCGTTTCATTGAAAACTCAATTGGACTAGCAGTAGTATGTTACAAATTCCAATGCAATAAACACACCGAAGAGTTGTAAACGAGCCCACTGTTATGATGGTTTTCTACAACACCCCATGTTGTGCTTCATACAACTGTTATTCAAGGTACGTACAACTCTACGCCCAACCAATGACCATTTCTCACACATACACTAAATGACCCATAGATCGTCAATTTGCCACCTGAGAAATGATAACCAATCATCAGCAGAGTATAGTGCTTCAGCTTCATGAAACACAGCCCCGGTTCGAGACAATTATTAGTTCAGTTGAAGACTCTGTGTTCTGATAGCACCCACCTCTGCATATTCTCTTGCCCTGAACACACAGAGTGTTATGTAAGGACTCTGTGGTTGAATACTATGCAGTTCATGTGTGACCAATGCCAGATAATATGCATAGGTGGGGGCTATCAGAACACATAGTCCTCAACTGGAGTAGACAAATATAACCCGCAGCAACTCCATGACAGGAACAAGTTACCCTTCCGGAGTACATTAGGGGTAATTTCCTCAATTTAGGAAAGGATAGCGATTGTCCTCTTTTCCAAACAGAAATTAGGGAGAGAGTAGTTAGGAAGACAGGTCATTTCAAAACGCTCTAAAAACCCCAACTGTCGCATTG
>BQKZ01009240.1:21000-33611 GCA_036244855.1 Temnopleurus reevesii
GTCCGATTTTAATTGATTAATTGGAAAACATTCGTCATAGTTGCCACTGCTCATCTATGAGTAATGCGAACAATTAAATTCATGAGTCTACGACAGTGAAAAATGTTTGCCACTTTGCAAATACATGAACATGTGGATAATATGCGAAGACGGATATAGACGTTTGGAAAACATACTTTCCTTTGTATATATATTTGTTTGGATGAATTTCTTCCGAACATTCGCTTGTGGATTTTTTTTAAACCACCATACACTACAAGATAGTATGTTGGTTGGCTTGCTACGTAGATATGAATCTGTTCCTATCGCGTTGGTATCCAAATTGACAACCTTCTAAAAACAGAATTGCAAATAGAGCAATTTCAGTTAGAAGTTAATGTGCACGCTTCTTCTTCAAATGATATTCAAATATTTATTCACTTCATATCATATAGTAAAATTTCAATAGCGGAATGAATATCGCATAAAGCGCTTGTTGCCACAATGAGTCCTACCTAGCAACATTAAAGCCAATGTTGAGTACTTGCAAAGAACTGTGATTCGGAAAATGAGTGGTTAGGCATGTTGTTAGGACGGTGAAATTTAACAAACTAAAGTAGATCGAGTAAACCTATCACTAAGATGAGTTGGACCTATTTTACACACCTATGTGGTAAAAATGATACGTCCAATTTCGGGCGGAAATGCAACATTCATCAATGAATTTACTTATTTCAACCAACCGTTGTATGAACAATTATTGATACCCAGTGTTGGATAACTGTTTTGCACAGTGTCCTCATATGAATGATGTATATGTACATTACAATGTATAATCATCTTATCATAATGACCAAATGTCTCATTAACAAACAGGGTGACAACCCCGACTACGAATCCCATTATTATCCATTGTTACGTCATTCAAACTGTCACGCTAATTTGATCGACACCTGTCCGCTCGTGTCAATCAATCATCACCACATAATTAATCTCGTTTAATTATACTCCTAACAGTCCCCCACGGCCACAAGGGATATCCGCGGGTTCCTACAGTCTTCCGACTGTCGAGCTAGCTGTCTCGAGCCAGAGGCCATGTTGGAGATGTCTAAACATCAAAATTATAGGATTCATTAACCAGGAGGATTATCAAACAGACACCTTGGATGGTTATCAAAACTGTCCCTGGGTTCACCTGTCGCTAAAATGCTCTATATTTGAATAAAATGTTTCAGGGTGACTGTGTCGGCACTGTAAGAAGAAGGGACAAAGAATTTGGACATAAATTCCCTTCATTTATCATTTCCTTTGTATTAATGTGTCTTTATCTGCATTCGGTTAGAGGTTGGGGTGAAAAACCTGCAGGTTAGGGGAACTAAAGCCCCGGTCACATAGGACCCCGGAAGCAACACGATTCACCCCGACCCGTTGTTCTGAGGCAGTTAAGTGTGAATTAACATACCTGTTATTAACATAACTTTGAATTAACATATAGTCGGGGTGAATCGTGTTGCTTCCGGGGTTCTATGTGACCGGGGCTTAAGATTTTCTTTACCACGCCCAGGCAGCCCTCTCAAACCAACTGCATGTCTTGATTATTCATCTTATTCCTAATTTGTGTATCTTTGCATCAATTACTTATATTGCAACTGTTTTGAATTTGCCAAATAAATAATGTGAGTAGAAGGGACAAAGGCCTGGGACAAAGTAAACGACCTCTCAAGTTCAAGCATTAGGCCCGGAAGCAACACGATTCAACATGACTCTTTGTTAATTCACAGTCAACTGCCTCAGAACCAAGAGTCGTGTTGAATCGTGTTGCCTCCGGGGCCCTATGTGACCGGGGCTTTAACAAAAGCCAGATATCCATTTTACTTGCTCGGTGGAAAATGTTGATCAAGAGCCGCACTTGTAATTGTCTTTTGTGATCATGGAGCTTTTGTGAATTCTTGAATGAAACTACTTACGTTGTCCCAGTCCTTTGTTCCTTCTGCTCAAAATAGAGACCGTGGCCGGGACTCACTTAGAGCAGAAGGGACAATGGAATTGGACAACGTAAGTAGTTTCATTCAAGAATTCACAATAACTTTCAAACACAAAAGAACGTAGCTTCCCAGTATTAGGGACCTTTAGCATGTACAAGACGGTATGGCTGATCACAACGTTAGCTCTAAGGTACGTTCCAGAAGGGTGCACCAACACAACACCACTTCTTGAATGGACCTTAGAGCTAACGTTGTGATCGGCACTACCGTCTTGTACATGCTAAAGGTCCCTAATATTCATTGAACGGGTGCGAAAGTTGTTTCTCATTTTCGGCAGATTGTGATTGCTTGAATGGAATTGTTTACTTTGTCTAAGTACTCTGTTCTTTCTTTTCACAGTAATGGATGTATACATGCAGGATAGGACGTCATGCAAATTGGTGGAATATGACTTTTAGAACAGATACTGAAACATAAAATCCATACTACCAGGGCAGGGTGTGGCGGTGTTAACTGATGACATTATTTGGCAGTTTAAAACATTCTGAAACCAACCAAATGTTCTATCTACACACTGATATTAAGATATCCAGATAGATGGAAAATGAACAATTGAAAACAAAAATAAAGAAAGTTCGAAATGCACCATCATACATCTATGAAAATGTAATAAAGCGTTATACGTGACGTATACCTCCAGTACAGTGTGCCTAAGGAGGTAGAACGTTACATTTTCGCTAGTTTGAATTGATCATTGATTCATTTATACACACCATGAACTATTTAAATAGCATATATGAAATCTGTCTGCTGAGGGCATTTTAATGAAAACAATGTTACTCCATGGATATATAAACAAATGGTTACACGATGCCTTTAAGACACTACCCGGCTAAAACCAGGAGCAGACATTCCCTTCGAGGGCTCTCCCTTGGCTATGTCTCATCTTCTATGCAAATAATGTTCTAGTAAAGAATGCTCCACTTGAATCGTACAAAGGAGGGTTTTACAAAACTGACATAAGATACGCTTAGAGTGAATCTGATGTTGTAGATGAACAGCTCTCTATAACAGGTAGCCTGCATGTGTCATAGTGGCTGTGAGCAGAAGGGACAAAGGATTTAGACAAGAGTATTAAACCATCTTCCATTCAAGTATTCGAAACAAAATAACGAGATGCGGACAAAATATAGTTCCTTTCCTCTTCTTCTGCGAAGAATATCCAACAGGTTCATTAAGCTATTCGCAGAGGTACACATGTGTCTATGCACGATTGGCAGATTGGTGACTATTTCCCGCCTGCTTAATGACCCCTATGTTGCTGATTTGGCACCTGAGGAAGGGACAACAGTCGTCATGTCCGTGCGCAGAGACGTGCGTACCAATATATTCGAACAGTTTTATGCAACACAAGTTAGGCATGTTATGTGTCGAAATTGTTCAGTGAATTAACAGGGAGGTTACTTGGTTTTATGTTCATGAAGCTATTCAAGCTTGGATTATGACGCTGAAACTAGTCATCTTTAAATGCTATATAGGCCTACTTTGAATATTTAATTTCATGTAATGTTTAGGGGAGTTGGTTTTGTGTATTATACCAGCTAGCAAATTATAATGTTCAGCCTCAGATACCCTTTATGACGGATTTGTGAAACCGACCCCGGCTCTCGAGACATTCAATAGGGGAGACCCCGATGACTACCATCACGATGACTAAATGCAAACAGAGTGAGAAGGGGCTATCCTCTCCACATGTCTACATGGCTACCCACATGTCTACAAACAGGGTAAAGGCTCACTCTTTGCATCTTTTCAATGTTTGGACACATTTTGCTCCGCTTGTCATGCTTGTGAGAAAGCGAGAATGATGCACTAGTAAGGCCCTGGTCACAAAGAGGCCCGGAAGCAACACGAATCAACACGGCTCTTTCTTAATTCACAGTTAACTGCCTCAGAACATAGAGTCGTGTTGAATTGTGTTGCTTCCAGGGCCGTATGTGACCGGGGCTTTATGTTTGGACACATCTTGTACCGCTTGTCGCTCGTGAGAAAGCGAGAATGATCTAAGTGCCTCATGTATGTGGACATGAATAGTGAAAGATTCAGACCTTATGCCCCAGTCACATTGAAGACGGGAAGCAACACGATTCAACACGACTCTTTGTTCAGAGGCAGTTGACTGAATAAGGAGTCGCGTTCAATCGTGTTGCTTCTGGGCTTCTATGTGACTGGGGCCTTAGCGTGGTTTCCTTATGGAGATGGGACATTTTTCCATCACTGGCTTTCTTTTATATACTAACGGACCAATAGATCTTATTTACTATGGATAGCCGAGATCTAAGTCATGATCTTCACAGTGATTATATACAAGGATAGTCCTAATGCTACCCGCAAGTTTCCTAAAAGTAAAAATAAAACGTACGGTATTAAATGACGTTAGCTAATCATAAACAGACCTATCACCATCATCAGATTATGATAATTCTCTGTTTACATTTTACTCGCAAAATATGGGAGCAAATTGTGCTTACCAAGCAAAAGGGGGACAGAAAGTTTGACATATTATGTGTCGAGACGCAGTGGGTAATATGTTATCTATTACCATGATTACCCCTGGTAATGTTTGTCAGGAATCTTGACTCGCTTACACCCCGGCTTTATGACTAAGAATGTTTGCAGCAGGGCCAAGGGGGTATGCAGAGCCCCATTCGGTATTCATCGGGACATCACGGGGGAACCCCTCATCAAACCCTCGCCGGAGACTTTCCAATACCTCCAGGATGAGGGAGGTATACATGAAGTGAAACAGATCGAAAGTAAAAGGGGCCGGGTCTGAAGGAGAATCAATATTATCTGACAACATCCAGCCCAAACCATTCCAATTGTATCTTAAATTCACCTGTAAGAAAACGACGAGAGCGCGCGAAATCGCTAGAAAAACTTCAAAATGAACTGTAATGAAATTGAGGGACGAATGCTCCTCCTGACTACAATAATGTGTGCTGTAACCATGATCACACTAGACCATTTCTGAGATGAATGGCATTACCGAATACATGGCGTAGAAAAGAATATACCGTGATATACCATGAGGGTGGGGTTAAGAAATAACGAAAGGGGTGTACATTGTCCGTGCACAGCGCTATGTTGTCTGCATGGATTCCGAACTGTCACTTTGAGCAGAAGGGACAAAGACCTGGTACAAAAGTAAACAATCTCCATTCAAGCATTAACAATAGTTAAATGGATACAAAAGAATGTTGCACCCTTCTCATGACGTGGAAAGTGTTGAACAAGAGTCTCATCTGTGATCTTCTGTTGTTATCACCAAGCTATTGTGAATGCTTGAATGAAGTTGTTTGCCTTGTCCCAGTTAATTTTCTCTTCAGCTATAGGATCTACACAGATCGCCTTTAGATACATCTACGGTAGATGTTAACATATTCTAATCCCTGTGATTACTGAAGTCACATTAGATTACTCCAACTAAAACCACTGTGTTGACAACAAAAGCGCCGAACATTTATTTCATCAGGAGGTCCATATATACAATAAGGCTTAATTACCCCGGGTTTTTACAGAGCAGCTGCGTTTTACGGAATACATTCCTGCCAGGTACCAATTTACCAAACCCGGGTCGATTGCAGCACAATGTAGTTGAATTTCTTACTGATTGAAACTCACGTCAATTGGGCATTCAAGTATACAGGGCAAGATGACAAGCTGCAGTTATTCGGTATTCACCAAACAATATTGTTGCAGGAACATTACATGATTAGTCAAATTTATTGGCTTTCCTGGAACATGTGAACTGACTGACTGAAGAAATAGTTTAATCTAAAATATTTGACTGTTCATACTATCTTATTACACAATCTACAGCAGCCAGTAACTCCTTATTCTTTCATCAACGTACGTATTTTTCGAGTACATCGAACAATCACTAAACATAAAATAAATAGAAGATGATCAAAGAAGATTACTGTAGAAAGAAAAAAAATGAGAGACACAAAGTCGTGATGTGGACCTGACCTAAACATTGGGTGTGGTGGATAGTCGATTCGGTGCCGAATGTATCTTGTACAAAACATTCTCACTAACCTGATAACGATTGGTTATACCACAAACATAACAAAGGAGAAGTTGTGGGACTGCCACCCCACGTTACCCCTATAATCTGAAAGCACATACCCTATGCTTTCGGTGTGTTCATACGGAGAGCGTGATACAGGGTATGCATTGTTCTCTCCTATCAGCCTAGGCTGGTAGGAAAGAATATCAAAGCTGATAGGACAGAACAATTCTATGTTTGTGATGTAGTAACACAATGCATACCCTGTATCACGCTTTTGCGCATGCACACACTAAAAGCCTAAGGTATGTGCTTGCAGACTACGTTACCCCCACCCATGTCTTCAACCCACCTGCTCTCTATGGCTACCCCCTACATCATGCAAATTGCTCTTGAGACGGGGCACGTGGCAATGTTGATAATGGCATGACAACCCGAATTAATTTTCGAGTTCCATTAGTGTAAGGTTTCAACGGGCTTTGTCCCTACGTTTCAGTTGACCCATCCGTTTACAAAAGCTGTTTACATCCACGACACGAAGTCAGTCTCGTTCTACACAGGATATAATGGCCGAGTCACACCTTTGCGCTTTTAGCCAGCGTCAGGTCAGCGTTTTTACTGGGTTTTCGCTACACAACGCGAACGCTATTTAAGACGTTATATTTATGGGCAGCCACAGAGGAAGATAGTGTGCTATGGGATGCAATAAGGTCTTATGGGCTTTTAGAATAATATTTATTTTTTAAATAACAACCTCTCAGTCTGTAAAATGCGTGAATGACCGCTTCGGTGGTCCGTATTTGAACTTTGTTCATGGTCACGTTGCAATGCGAAAGCCTAGTATTGAAAGATGCACAACGACGCAGAACATACGGTGGACAGACGTTCGACTTACGCTTCTTGAGCGCAAGCAGAACGTCAGTCAGCCGTCACTCTGATAAGCGTATACTTTTGACATTTGGTGGGCGCTTCTCAATCCTGCTTGATTACAAACGTCAGCATAGTCTATGCTCCCGAGGAGCGTTTCTCAAGTTGCAGAAACGCTGGGCCGGCTCAGGCTAGAAACGCAAAGGTGTGAGTCGGCCTTAATCCATGATCCCCAGACGAGGCCGGGGTATCGCAAAGCTGCCCCGAGGGCCCACGGGCGCGTGCGAGCGGGGGCTCTCGATGGGATTGGCACACGCCAGACAAAAGCAGTTTGCCCTTAATCGACAAACATTCATCAAAGTCTGATCACAGTGAAATCTGAGCACGGACGGTTTGGAAGAGTGCACTTTAATATGCATTTTGACCCTCCTCCCTAACACAGAAAAACGCAGCATCAAGAGGTTCTGTCGATTTTTGCATCTTTTTGGCATAAAAGTAGCCAGCAGGCATCCATTTTCATATGGCGAATACAGTTTACTGAACAAAAATCTGGAAACCCCTTCATTTCATGTTAACCTATAAAAAAACCCAGCTAAGAATGAATTATGTACGCGTAATTCATTGCCCACATTAAATGGTCCGTAGCTCAGAATGTGCAAACGTGTAGATATTGTGTTATTGCGTGGGGAGGGAGCAGATTTGAGCCTACGATTATGTTCCTGTTTAGGTACAAGCAGAGTGAGACAGGTCGAAATTTAACTTTTCTTGAAACATACGTTATTCAAAGACGGCGAGAAAATTACTGGTTATCTTAATAATTGCATGACTTTGTTCTATGTAAAAAACAACAACAACAAGAGTCGGTACCAACATGGAGAAGCGATCCAACCATCCCCCCCCCCCCAAAGAAACAAAACACAATAAAAAAACAAGCACCCCCTCCCCAAAATAAAGCACTGCCTACATCCGCCTGTCTGCAGGCATCTCCTCTTATGCCTACGTTAATTATAAGACTAAACATAGAAAATAGATGCATTTTCTCGTGCATAAATTTGGATGACGCTGGCACCCCCACGAATAAAACCACCACCTCTCTCTTTTATACGGTCATGACGGTAATGATAAGATTTCGAAGATGGATGCCCATATTGATGTATTTTCTAGAACATCAATTCCGAGGACTCTGCCCCCTCCCCCGCTCCCGAATTAAACAACAACGTAAATGATAAGACATAAAAGATGGATGCCCATATTGATGCATTCTCTAAAGCATCAATTTGGATGACGCGTGCTGAGGTGTGAATAACCTGTCTAGAAACCATCTCGGCCCAAGGAACATCAACCACCTACTGAAGTGGATCGATGTGTGAATGACTTGTTACCCAAGCCAAACTGACAATCTCGCAATAATGATGATAATTATACTGAACAATATTCAGGCCATTAACTTAAAGGGGCTCATGATATGAATATGTTAGAATGAACCATTACTTTGAAGTATATATGTAAACAGGGAAACAACCCGCAAAAAAGCAAAATATTGGAAATAAAATGGGAGGCAACTTTTTAATAAACATGATAGACATTGTGTTTCAGGAAAGCAACTTGATACTGGTGTGTGTGTGTGTGTTTTTTTTTGGGGGGGGGGGTGTTGGGGTAGTCAAAAAGCTAGCTAGTTGGAGGCGACCTTTTCATTTTCACCTCATGCCAAATGTAGTCAAAATATAATATACAAACTGTATATATTTTTTTAAATTAAGAAATAAGAAAAGAAAATATTTTTTCTTTTGCGACCGACTAACAATATTTAAAAACAGACACACACGTTGGGGCAACTAAACGAAAATACCTCTCTCCAATTTACACACCATTTATACATCTTTTATTATTGAAATTCTTGACATATCATGATAATTTTGGACTAAACAGTTCAATGTTATTGTTTTTTAACTGTCAAACTGATGAATATTGCTCGTTACTGGCGGTACCTTGAATCAATTATGCACTCTCATCAATTTGCTTAATTGTTTTAGCACGCCCATAGGATGTGGTTGTCCGAAATGTGTGTGTTTGCGATAATCTGAAGGAGGAATCCGTCTGCTTATGAAAGGTTTATTTGAATTCTATCGTAAAAGGCAAATAAAAACATCCGCGTGAGTGTATACGTGGGACTACATAATGTTCCACCAGGAAACATACCGGTCTGTCATAATATTATTAATCATTTTTATTGATAATAATGATCACAGTACAAACTAATCAAATTATACAATTTATCATCCTATATTCAAATCTTTCGAGATAATTTCTTGGTTTTGAGGAAACCTCTATATAGCCTAATAGCGATATCACGTGTATTTGGTATAAAATATGAGGCAGGTAAACGCTCGGTTCTTGACAAGGAAAATCCAGCTCTGGTAGAGATAAAATTCTTTCTCTATGGGAAATGTTTGGGAACAATCCCAAGGTGCTTATGATGTCAGGATTCAAGAGTTTAAACAAATTCAAATGCTATGAAATACAAGCTTGTCAAGATTAACATTTTTAAATCCATTACCACGTTGATTCCTGTAGCACACAACACATTTTCAGCATTTTTTTTTTATAATCTTCATTCACTAATTACCCTGTCATTTTGCAAGTTCATGAAAATGCATGCACTGTAAAAACACGGGTACTAAATCTAACACTAACTGGAATATATATAGAACCACACCAGGAAAATATTAAAATAACATCAGTTTGGAATCCATTTAATATATTTCAACACCAACTGGTGTTGTATAAGACCCTGGATAACACCAGTTGGTGTTGAAATATCTTGATTTTATTCCAAATTGGTGTTATTTTAACACCTATCTGGTGTAGACTTATACAGATTCGGATTGGTGTTAAATTTAACACCAGCGTTTTTGCAGTGTGATTATGCAGATGTTGTTTTTGTTTTCTATTATTCTGCGTAAGTTAAACATTTTATGAAGGTGTTATTTTTGGTTGCTGCATGTAATACGGTATAGGGTCTTCATGCATTGTGCACTGTTTCCAAATATCCAAAATCGTACTGCTAAGAAGATTTCTAACGCATTTACAACACGGTTATAACGATTATTCGATGTCGCTGATAAACACATGGTAAAGAGATAATCTACCAGAGCACCGGAAATGCAAAGGAAAGTGGGTCATCCTGTTTGAATGTTTCACTTCCTGTTTAGGGGAACTGTCATGTAATATGCGTTCTCTATTTAGCCTACATCATGATAAACATTACATATATACAAAGAACACAAATAGGACAAAAGTATACAAGAGAAAATTTTGCCCAACACTGAGCAACATATAGGCCTCCTGTCAACAACTTGCCTAATACATCGATATATGTACCGAAATCATGGGAATTCGTCGGAAAGGTTGAATTTTAAAGTTCCAACACACGTTGGGCATATTCATGAAAAGTACACGAAATAAAAATTTCCCCAACACTGGGAAACATATCATGCATTATGTCAACACAATAATATGCCCAATTTGAGGTTGAATTTTAATTTCCACCGCAAGTAGGGCAAATCCAAATCAATTAATGGTCATGTAAAATGTGTGCAATGTATGGGCTAATTTTGCAACACCAAAATTACTCTGATAAAATTTGTGTCGATATCATTGTCCTCAGTGTTGGTTTAAATGTTGCCAAACTTTTTAAGAGTGTTCCGTGAAGGACATTACACTCCTAAAACTAGTCAAACTAAACGTTGGATGCACAAAACAAGAGCACTCTACTCTTGTATCGTTTTTTCTGATTTTTATCTGATCGCTCTGGAATATACACTCTCTAAACAGTCTATTCAAATTAGAATCAATGCAGTGTGCGTGGGGCACTCATTAATCCACTATTCAGCATATTCAACGTGAATAGAATTCGCGTTGATTATAATTGATCATCTCATGAAAACAATACGTACGCTGTGATGAAGCACTTTTATACATGGCATACAACGCAAAATCTGTTAATTTTGAATTGCTGATTATTGAGTGCCCTTCGCACACACCATTGATTCAAACTTTTAATATATTTTTTCGAGAGTGTATAGTTGAAATTACAATATATCGCTAATTAGTATCCCCAGAAGGCAACGTGTAACGGTACACGGGCTGAACCAAATGGATTGGGAGAATAAAACACAATGAACACGATATAAAGTATTTTCGAAAAGTTAAGTCGAACGCAATTTCAATGCTCCTTTGTAATGGTATTGAAATCGATACCTGCTTGTCATTGTTGTGTCCGCACAGTTGAATACACGGTGTACGGGTCCATTGTCTGCGTTCGAATTAACTTTTCGGAAATAGTTTATATCTTGTTCAATATATCTCACTAATTAGCATCCCCAAAATGCAACGTGTAACACGGGCTGAGCCAAATGGATTGGGAAAACAACAAAACGATCATCATGATTTTACTGATGGATTCGAATTCGTATTGGCGAGGCCCGTGTATATACGGTTCTGCTTTACTCCACAAGGCCATAAAATCTTATTACTCATAATAATTTGAGCAGCCTTGAATAGCATATGAATACAGCTGGAAATGACCACTCATCGTCACTCGTTCAATAGGGTTAACGACCAATTAGTAATATCACTTACAATGAGATCCACGAATTGCGATCACTCTTTAAAGACATTGTTTAATATTGGTTTCATTAAAAAAATTCTCAACTGCCAGATCCTAGAGGTTATCTGAAAGGATGATGGTGCATATAAACTGAACTGGGAAAATATTAGGCTTTAAAATCAACGTTTAGTGCTTGAAACAAGCGAAAATGTAAAACGTCGCCTCCATAGGCTTTGTACAGGAATTAATGTACATAGATATCATGATAGTGCATGAATAACTTTCCTTATTTTTGGATCCTCTGTTGATTTTTCATCTATCTGAATATATTTAGATAGGACATACAGCTGGGTTTGAGAATTATTTAAATTGTGCAACTGCAAAATGTGTGACAATGTCTTTAATAGAATAAACACAGGGGCATGGTCTATCCATTTAAAAATGTACAAATGTACATGTATAGTACAAAATCAGCGATATTAGTAGTAGACATGCAATATGCCAACCCATATAGGAAATACACAACTCCTATAATATATATTGTGTTAGATTCAGGCCAATTAGTATAATCACTTACAATGAGATCCACGCAAATTGCGATCACTCTTAAGAGAATAAACACACGGGCATCGTCTATTCATTTAAAAATGTACATATACAAAATGCAAAATCAGCGATACCAGTATAGACACGTTATATGCCAATCCTGATATTATAGGAAATGCACAATTTCAACAATGTTGGGTTAGATTTAGGGCAATTCAAGCTTGCATACGAGTTCGTCATTGCTCAATCACGACACAGATCAATATGAATATACATCAAATAATGACACATTGCTAGCAAAAGCGCAATTACACAGTGGCAATAACCATATGCAAGCAAGTGTTTAATGAATATCGATTTTAACAACCAACCAGAGCTGAGCGGGAAAATGGTGATGTAGAGCTGAGATCACCATCTAGGCCTATATGCATAGTTATAAAAAAAAAAACGCTATGGCGCAAAATGAGAATAACATAATCCTTCAATCCCTACCTTTCTTTTATTCCAATACTCAAGAAAATGGGCACAGTATCCGCTTATATAATTCCAAATT
>BQKZ01009242.1:5366-22452 GCA_036244855.1 Temnopleurus reevesii
CAGCCATTCACGGCGCACTTGGGATTTTCAAAAAAAAAAAAATTTTCCCCCCAAAACTGGGGCCCCCCCCCCCCCCCGAAACCGGGGGAGGGGAGGCTGAGCAGGATAGACAACCAACAAAAATATATTAAAAGGATATTCACGTACATTGGCGCCTCCCCATTTAACAATTTTGGCGCCTTTTGTCATCAAATGTCGGTGCCCCATAAGCCTGACCAGGGGGCTGGCGCCCCCATAGCCACCCACGATGCGCGCATGGGAATATGCCGCTATAATCCTAAGACACAGAATCCACCCATATTCCCGTCTTGAAGATCCTATATATCCAACGGGGAGATATTTAATTTCATCACACTCTGGAGGCGTAACACATCCCCTCCAATCATGCTCTTTGAATGATGGACATTTTCATTACATTTCCAACTTAAAGCTACGTTCTAGAAATCTAATTTCATTTGGAAATGTTTGGAAGCAAAATGATAATAGTTATCATTTACAAAATGCTGGTTAAGAACAACAAAGTCCAAAGTAAATAATGAAGTCTTGTTATCGGTCGATTTATTGACATTTTTGTTTTTCATTATAAGCTGACACATGCAACAGCAAGTGGCATATCACTAAAACATAATTTGTTATTTTTGCATTTTTGTTTCTAATTTAAATCTGTTCATTGTTCCCTTATTTTGCATTCTTTGTGGTATATCATGAACATATTGTTTATTGATTATTTGTATACTGTATGTGCATTTGTACAATTCTGTGAATATTTTATTTTCTGCTGTTCCAGGGAATTGCCAGAGTTTATGGAAATTTCTGGATTTTTTTTATTAAACTTCGTTTTCATAAAAAGAATCAATATTTTGTTCACAGAAAGATAGATGCAAAAAAATGTTGAATGCTATAATCTCAATCGCGTTTTTGTATTCATAACCAACGTATTATTACGTGCGGAGACGTTTGACGGGCGATAGTTTTTTCGTACGTCGAGTGAAAACCTGGCAACCCGAACGAAGCAGCGTCTACATACCGCTAAAATATGAATTTCACATGAAAGCATATGTTCTCTTTTATTGATGTGTATGCACAGGTAATGTTAAACACGAAGCGCAGGGAATAGGGTATGATTTATGAATTAAACAATGAATTGATTTGCGAGTGTTCATGACTGTTTGACTTCATGCCAGGCAGTACAAAATCTGAAAGAGCTATAAATAGATGTAGGTACTCAAGGTTGACAAAGTAAGGCTGATCAAAAATTTGGTCAAGGACTGCAAAAAAAAAAAACCGAAAAAAACCCCCCAACAGATCCACCATCATCCCCAGACTGTTTACACAATTGATTTGTAAAAAACGGGAGACGTATTCTTTCATGGGTTTCCTATGAGAGGGGACAATTTGTTTGGTTGCCCTCCAATGCCCTTTAAAAAAATGTCGGTCAGTCTGTAAAAATCCTATTGTAATTACTTTTTTTCCGAGTGCACTTCGCAGATTTCATGAGAAAAAATAAGGTTTAGAAGGGAGTGAGTGAAACGCACAAAAAAACATGTAAAATTAATTTTAGGTTTAGCTTTAATTGTTGAAAGGGAAAGAAAAGTTCAGGTCGGGCCATTTTCAGTTGTGTCAGTCGGCTGAGAGTAACAAACAAAAAATAATCGGATGACCCTCTTTTATTTGAAAAGTACATTCCACCTCCCCCCTTTTTTTGTTTGCATTTCGTCATACAGACTGGCTTACATCTGTGCGCTTGAAGGAAACGGCTGCCAAGCGCTCATGACGCACCGTGAACATGGAAATAGGGAGCGAAGACGTTAAAGTCGCTCGACCAGCGCTCGTCATACTCACGCGTTAGCGTGCGCTAAGCGTCCATCATTCTAATTTCTGGTTCCATGGAGTGATATGAACGATGTGCAGACGCTGTCAACAAACACAGAAGTGTGAGTCAGACTTTACGTGGGTGTCCTATGCTAGTTCGCTGTCATTGAATAAGCATATTCCGCCTTTCTTCTCTTTTCTTTCGCATTTTGTCGTAAATGTGACAGTGATCAAATAGCAAAGCGTATGATCCTCGACTTCAGGACTGTTATGAAAGCCCGTTCAAATGAGTCTATTACACACCTACTGCAAGAGTTACACTGGTTGCCTATACACGCTCGCATTGAGTTCAAAATTCTTCTTATAACGTTCCTCTGTGTAAGGGAATTAGCGCCTGTGTATCTTACTGAATTACTTACTACTTATACACCAACCAGGACCCTCAGATCTTCTCAAAAATCACTTCTTGTTCCTCCACATATCAACACAAAATTCTATGGATCTAGATCCTTCCAAGCAGCCGCAGCAGAACTTTGGAATCAATTACCAGATGATATCAAGAATTCAGACACCACTGACAATTTTAAGGCACGTCTAAAAACATTTTTATTTAAAAAAGCCTTCAAATGCTGAGTTCAATTTTAATTTCTTTGCTGAGCACATGTACTTAATAACTATTGTTTCTCTCTTTGCTTTTTCTCTTTAATCAGCGCATAGAGACATTGTATGTGATATGCGCTTTATAAGTATAGTATATTATTATTATTATTATTATTATTATCTGAAGCCTTTGGGGATAGAGAAAATCACTGATCTGTTGTAAACACAGGGTTATTGCGCTGCTATTACATTTGTATAGGTGCACTTCGTATTCATATCGTATCGTTTGTGACTCAATGGTATAAATCGGGAAGACTTAGTTATTTAATTCTTAAATTTGAAATTCATGATAATTAAAAACAAAATAATGGTGATGGAGAAATCCGTATTTTATTGCTCAATTTGTGATGATGAAAAAGAAATGAATAATTTTAATCAGCAAATACACACATATCACAGCTACTTGGAGAGCTCTTGACATTATGGAATTGATTTTGTTCTGTATCTAAAAAAATTGCTTGCTATTAAATCAATGCAAAAATCTTGAAATCTCTCACACAGTAGGCCTATTGACAGCTAGCCCTGCTATGGATACGGAACAACTAAATATGTACTTTTTGAAGTGAAATTTCTTGCCAATTTGCTCCCATCAACTTTGCTGTAAGTTTTCTTTTTCCTGAACACATCTTTGTTGATATTGATTCACTGTAAGCAGAACTGACAAAAAATTGGACAAAGTACGCGACTCCCATTCAAGCCTATTACGGAAACTTCAACATACAAAATAATACAGTTTTCCATTATATACAGTGCTAGTTGCAATACCCATTCTATTATTTTGTTTGAAGGATAGAGGAAAATGAAGATTCTTTTGATTTCTAGAGCTATTGTTACAGCTTATAAAGGAGCTCTTCATTTTGTCCAATTTATTTGTCCTTTATGCTCACTCTGAATTTGTATTATTTATGTATTTTAATTGTAGCGTCATTTTACCTTGTATATTCTGCCAATGGCACGGCCCCAATGTAAACCAGACTCTGTATCTGTTTTTTTTTTACCGTGTTGAAATAAATTTTTTATCTATCTATCTATCTATCTATCAATCTATCTATCTATCTATCTATCTATCTATCTATCTCTATATATCTATCTGTTTACTATTTGTTTCGTGTTTGTATCAGAGATGCACCATCATTAGGGGTAATTCTCTCCTGGGAACGTTTTTCTGCGGTGAAGATGTAGATCTTAATTGCAACACAGTGCTTCCCACAATTAGATTGTCCCCTTCCGTAAGATGCTAATACCTTGTAATAGACACAACAAATTGGGAGTATTGGTATAATTGTACACAGGGGATAGTGTACCATCCTTCATACACTACTAAACAGTCAGGGAAACTCTCGCTTTATCGAGATCTCGTTTTTCCTAGATGATACGCAGTTCAGCTGCGATAGAGGTCGGAGCGCTACGAAATCGTGCGGGTCAGATCGCCTGTGTAAAGTGAATGGCAGTTTGTTTTTCCGTCTTACCTACCCATTATTTAAAAAATCATTAAAAAAAATCTCAAGGTGGCGAATTTTTGGTACGCTAGTATGTTGAAGAGAAATAAATTTTCCACCTTATATGTTAGTAAGAAAATTCGCCACCATGAGGGATCTCGATAAAGCGAGAGTTTCCCTGACTGACTAAAGGCTTATATACCGTGGTGTGTTTACTGTGCACATTCGCCCATAGCATATTCTCTAAATCCGAAAAAATGGAATATATTTAGAAATTTTTATCCTTGGGCCTGAGGTATGCAACATAAGGCTTTGCAATCGACCATACAATGGATATCAATAAGCAATTCTGTGGGAAATCTTGTACTAAAGTTTGCGACTGTAAACTTGTTTTATGCTACAGGCCCCTGGAGAGCAAATCTGAAGAAGAAAAAAAGAATGATCAATGAATTAGATAAGCATTTTTAATCTAGTTAGATGGATTATAAAATTGTTATAAATTCATTGGGATTGATTTTTAAACATGAATTTAGATCAAGCATTATTTTAGTAAAAACTTGTACTGAAAACACTTATCTGAATGGATTAAAAATCATTAAAGATCTATTGTGATATGAAAATATTAATCTGATGTGGATTACAATTTTGAAATCTGCACGGAGGCTCAAAGACAATCGGACACAATCTAAGTATTTTCCATGTGCGCAGAAACGAGTAGGGGATACGGTCTCCTAACTGTGAATTCCTTCAGCATGGAATCAACGCATTCGTCATCCAGGCGTATTTCATGTGTATCTTTGTGCATTGGAAATGGAAATGGAAATATGTGGCTGAGCCTTCGCGACAAGAAAAAAATCGTCTGAGTGGAAGCTAGCGATACGAGGTATTGCAGGAAACTGCACACCTATATTTACAGCTCGCTCGAGAAATAAAACATGAGTCTGAATGAAAAGTAAATTATACGACATATTATACGACATTTCCATATTATATTTTTTTCGTACAAACTAAGGAAAAATGCACAAAAGTGCAGCTTTGAAGATGCAAACGAATGCAAAACTGACCACACCTAATTTTTCGTGCAGAATTGCACCTTTTCGAGCCACAAAAGAACCACAAAATATAGGATTTTTGCAATCTGCGGAGTGCTCAGAGGATTCGAACCTCAGCCTTTGAGAATAAGGGATTGCTTGCATAGTTTCAGCTTTTCTGATCTTATACCACGCTTCTATTTGACAGAATAAACGATTTCAAATTTAGAATATATCAAACGATGACTCCATAGTAATAATAATACAGTGTTGAGCATGGACTATATTTGTATTTCGTATTGTGTTTTATTTATTTAATCATGGTAAAAAGCTAAAAGCTGCTTTTCAGCAAGGCCGTGAACATGGTAAAACATAAGTACAAACAAATTATAACGGAAACTTAATACAAGAAAAAGTTCACCAAAATTATACAAACAAATATAACATGTAAGGGCGCAATTATAGTGTCCTTTTTATTAATTCTGCCATATAGTGACCTTTTCGTGAAGTCTTGCACCATTTGTTCACCCCTTTTTCTTAGTATATCTAAACTGAATCATGTCTTAACAGGGGGCTAATTGCCATCTTCCATTTGCACACGAGTAGCAATCTGATAGATCAGTGTTGAAAGATGGTGGTGAATAGAATTAGGACTATCCCACTCCTGTGATTCTCTTACATTGTATTTAATGTTACTCATCAGAACTGCTCGGCACTCCACATCCTCCCTCGTTTGCCTTCCCATAATACTTAAAGTCGACTTTAATCTCAGGTACGTTATCTATCGTAATGATGGTAGCAATAACACAGCAGAGGAACAACATCAAAACAAAAAATAACAGCACTATCAACAAAAAATAAAGTTAAAAATGAGTACTTGAAATGAATGAATTTACAATGTATCATGAGTGGTAAAATGGCCGCCTGGCCGCTTGGTCGCGACAAGCTAGTGATACATCCAGTTACTATTGAGATCAGTGGTCTACACAAGGGGCTAATCACCATTCTCCATTAGCACAGGAGCAGCAATCTGATCGACCTAATTGATCAGAGTTGAAAGATGATGAATAATAGTATTAAGACCATCCACCCCTTCGATTCTCTTCTTCATTCACTACAGGGTATTTAATTATACTCGACAGAACGCTCGATGGTTGCTAATTGGGAATCACGGTCCTCCACCTCCTCCCTCGTTTGCCTTCTGATTTACAATCACATTTAATCTCAGAAATGTTATTGATCATAATGATGATAACATTTACAAGAACAAGAACAACACCAAAACCAAATATAACAGCATTATAAATAAAAACTAGCAACAGAACCAACAATAACAATGATACCACTTCAATAGTGATCCAATGATAATCACAGTGATAATAACAATAATATCATCATTAAGATAAAATAGTAATGATGATAATAATGAGAGTATTGGTAACTTCATATCTAATGATGATAGCCATATTGCCTATTATATCATCTGAGGAAAAGATAGGCTTATTGCACAGATGATTAAATACAATATTGTTCCAAGCTGATTCCTTAATTCAGAAAAAAAAAATCTCCTCCAGTCCTATTACCAATTCTACTGATCTGGATTCTTCCAATTTGGAAGGGAAATCATCAAAATTGTACTGTACATGAAAAGTAATACCGTTTAAATCCTTGATATTTTACCGTTGAAATACTATGAATATTGAACATTTGATGGAAGCGAATTTACAATGAAAGTTTTCCAAACATGACATGACACAAATTATTGACAATTTTCGGTATTCTCTTTTGTGGCGCGATAAAATCGTTTCATCAATCGAATTTTGATTAGATTAAAGAATATTAAAAGAATACAATACATGTTTTGTTTTATGCAAAAATAAAATTAGAGGCGCCGTGGTGCAGTGGTCATGACTCTCGCCTTTTAACTAGAGGGTCGTAGGTTCGAGTCCCACACATAGCGTTAATTATCTTCAGCAAGAAATTCATCCACATTGTGCTTCACTCAACCCAGGTGAAGTGAATGGGTACCTGGTAGGAATATTGATTCCTTGAAACGCCAAGTGCGCTGTTGGCTGCCGGGCTAAAGCCAGGGTAATAATGCTGCAATTGTAGAGCGCTTAGGGAATTATCATGAATTGATAAGCGCTATATAAAAGCCGTTCATTATTATTAGTATATTTTCAAAAGACAATTGTCCTAAATATCAATTTTATCAAATAATATTTTCTCCTTCAAATGAATTATCTACAAAATACTTTCATAGGGCTTTTTTCAAACTATATTTAGTCAGAATATTTATATTGCTTGTCAGGTCGTCGCCGGCCCCCTCTTATGACAGATCCTGAATCCAATCCTATACCCCTATAATTCTATACATTGTTCCCATAGCAACGCAAAGCTAATTATTCAAATCAACTGTCTATTATTAAAGAACCCAGGATAAATTATCATTAATTGCTTTCTTTTGTTAAGACATGATATCATTTCCCTCTGCCGATTTTATGAATTAAAACTAAATTACGGGGAATACCCCGTGATGTAGTTTGAACTTTAATCAAAATAATCAAACAAATATCACTATCTCGAATTGAAAACTCACTTTCTACGACTGATATTAATGAACGAGAAAATATAATGCAAAAAGCAATTTTGCTATGTAAATACGAAGTCACCCATTATCGAGATGCTCATAGATTAAAAAAACAAAAAAAAAACACCGCTTTTTTAAACAAAAAACATTGCTTATTGAAACGCTTTGATGCTATATTTTGAACACATAGGGAAAACAGTTACCATAAAGGGTAATTTTAGATTCCATGATATTGAACTATTGAAGGAGTATTTCAAGGCTCTAAAACAGGCCACATCATTAAATATGCGTTATGAACCATTTTAAGTATATGCCAATATGATAATCAAAACAAGCAACCGTTTAAACGGTTACTCCAGGCCAAAAACAACTTGGTTTGATTAAAAGCGCAAAAATTAGACGAACATATCAAAAAAGGTTTGAGAAAAATCGAACAATAAATAAGAAAGTTATGAATTTTTGAAGGGTTTTAAAAAATAATTTAAATAGTTATATTTTTAGCAAATTGGCAACTTTGCATCACGTGACATCAAATAGTGATGACGTAGGTGCGTCACTTCTCTACAATGGGCTTATTATATATCATTGCTTTTTAATCCGTCTTTTTAATCTTTAGAGAAAATTTTGTTGATGGATAATGTTCAACACATATCAAGCAATTATGTTCAAGAAATATATATATTCAAAATAAGTTTTATATGAAAGATGAAATGATAAATTATGGAATAAATATGATTTTAATAAACAATAAATAAGGAGAAGATTTATTCATATAAAGAATTGCTCTAATTAAGAGAATTTGAATATTTTCAACACTAATTTAATGACGTATTTTGTTCCATCGATTTCAATGTTGCTATAAATTGATTGCATAAATATGAAAAATAATTTGTCAATAATCATTTTCTTTTATATTATATTGTTTTTGTACAATTTATCATGTATGTTATTGTTTTTCAAATCATATTTTCTTTTTTTTTTGTATCATTTTGGTTATTGTAAATCCAAAGAGCATTCCTTTACCATAATTTACAGTAGTAAACATTAGTTTGCTTCCGTGCAAGCGTAATTATAACACAAAATACATATTTCTTATTAAACATATTGTTTATTAAAATCATATTCATTTATATAATTTTGTTATCTTTTGTTCGTAAACAATATTTCAGAAGGTATAATCAAGAATATATATTCAACGAGATGAATTCCTTGAGAAAAGGAACTATTTTTGCGCCCAATGGCATTTAAACAGAACATTAAAAAACAAAGAGATAATACACTCACTCTAGAGAAGTGACGAACCTACGTCATCAACACGTCATGTCACGTGACCTGTAGTTACAAATTGGCCAAAAATATAACTATTTTGAAAATCTTAAGATATTTTTCAAATATTCATAACTTTTTTATTTGTTGTCCGTTTTCGCTCAAACTTTTTTTGATCTGTTTGTCTGATTTTTGCGCTTTGAATCAGAGCGAGAAATTTTTGGTCGTCCGGAGTCCTCCTTTAACTTTACATTTACAGCACGTTTTAGGGAGACATTCTAGAATATATTCTCAACTCTGGCGTGTAGTAGCACACGTACTCTAATTATGATACGTTCACCTTTATAGCAACAGATGACATGTAAATTCATGACCGACAGAAAAAGCGCATGATTTACTCAAGGAAAAGATATACATTGCGAAATATTAAAGAAACTAATCCATTTTTATTAAATTTCGAATCCCACATGACTCAATTTCCTTTTTTTTTCTATCATGGCAATCTCTGGCTATTTCTTAAAATATCGAATGACAATATTAGATTAATCTCCCATGGAAATACCAAGCTTGACTCCCTTTTCTGCTTCACAAGAAATCTCGGCTACCTTATTTTGACAAAAGACAGGTGTTACGCTTGACGAAGAGCGACGTGCGGCCATAAAGGTCGCACGTTTGGCCACGCGCTATATTTATCACCTGATGAACACCGTATAATCGGCAAGATATGACACACTTGCGCACCGGTGCGTAATTCTATAGGGACCACTTGTAGCAGATCGCGCCTGGAGGAAAGGTGGGTTTTGCATGGCAATGAGTGGGCAGGTCCCTCGGGGGAGTCTACGTGCCCAAACCGCCACAGCCTCAATCATCCATGTTTGAATAACGTTTTCCTTCCATCATCTGATATTTCGTGATGATATGCGAGTCGACACCTCATATTTCGATCGATACCGGTGAACGATGTTTAAAAAGGTGTTTTAACTCTATAATTATATGTTGTATCCGGTCTATCTTTGTATTTTAGGAAAAAAATAGAATTTGCCCGATGGTATAATTGCATCATTTACACGTTATACATATCTGAAGTGAGCTTCTTGAACTTGTTATTTTATATTCTTGGTGTGTTCGCTTTCCTTGAAATATTTGTTTATTCATCTTATCTATCTATTATTGCATGTAGTAGTCTATACATCTTTTCATTTAAAGCCCAAGTACAGTTTTGGTAAAAGCAAATATTTTCATCACCAGATTTTCTCTTCAAATCTATCAAAAGAATTATAGTATCATAAACATATTACACAAAAGATTGTGCGAAAAACGAACGAGTTTTGGAAAAGCTACAACCTAAAATGTGCAATTTTTTATAGCGTGGTGCTTCATCACACTATTTCAATATTTTCTTTCTTGATAAAGGACAACTTCCCATGCTCAGAATTGGATGAAAATTTAAGAATGTAATTGTTTTGTATATCTCTATATCATTCTATTGTCAAATCTTGGAAATAACTTTGTAAATGCTCGATAACGAGCAAAATAATGCTATAACCAAGAGAGGGCGCTTAATATGATTTAACGGTCAAATTCAAATTTTTAAAAGAATCAATTCGTAAGAAAATATGCTATGGTCTAATAATGTGTATAAGAATTACATGTCATGATAAATATCCCCAAAATTCACATTTCTTAATATTTACCAAAACTGTATTTGAGCTTGTATAGATCGGCAATGGTCATGGTAAAAGGAACTGGTGTGAAATGTAATGAGTTATCCACAAGTTGTTCAAAATGCATATAAGTAAGTGGGACTTAGTATGTACAAAATCGGGAAACGACTCTGGTTTTAATGTATTTACAAAAGGCCAACTACATATCCCACCTATACGGACCTATTATACATGTTATTCCAATGACATGGAGTTTTGCGATTAATCACTCATTAAAATGACCAATCAAGATGTATATATGCGTATACGTTGTCCGGTAGCATTCTAGAAGTACCCCACCCTTTAAAATTAGCGATTAATTGCAAACCTGTATGTTAAGGGGCCCTTCTTGAGATCATGTGTTCTTTCTGCCTTTTCTGCGGAAATTCCAGATCTATCGGGGGATTTCCAAGTTCAAACATATTTAAATCGCAGGTAGTCCATGATTATAACGTCCATGGTGGAACGGTCAAACTATTTCGACAGTATTGTTCAGCGCGGACGTGTTTTCAATTATAATGTTCATATTTGTCGAGGCGAAGTTTATCATAAGTGCGGTCACCCCTCCGAAATCAAATGAGCGCAATCCGTGGCATTCCTTAGAGGGGGAAAATGAACGGAGTGTTGAACGTTTGAAGCAAACCTGTAGAGTGAAATGCTAAGACAGCACTCCGTAATTATGGTCACGAGGGGCCCAAGTTGCAGGAAATCGTCCCTAAGTGGATGTACAAAATCTCATTTAAATTGCTTAGAATGTGGTTGGATGCTTGTACATTTACGAATTACGAAGGCATTTCTCTAAGAACGGTGCCTTGTAGGATTAAAGGTGAAAGTACTCTTCATATGTCTTTGGCGTAATACAGAATCATGTGCAATTCTTTGATCACCTTGTCATATTGGTTTACTTCCGAAGGAATTTCCAAGCGATTCACACGGTTAGTCGTTTCAGGTAGGAATCGTTCAGACACGAACCGTATGACACAGACCGTCTGCACTTTAAAAGCGCTCCAGTCATGGACCCTCCCGCCCCCCTTGGCGCTGCATTAGCAAACGTAGTCAGTCTTGTTTCTTAGACATTATTTGGCAACCAGTATCGAAGACTCTACAACTGTTCCTCTTTCTCTTCTCCTTCTTTTTGTTTTAGCTTGTGAGTCAAGCTCCAGGGGTGGGGGGGGGGGGGGGGTCAGGTTGTTGCCCAATCCTATTCGTCAACCCTGGATCTGCCCCTGAGCCATGAACCTAGGTGTTGGTTTAAAAATCTAAGAATTCGGTTTTAATCGGATGAAAAGCACCGTCTCTATTTGTTACAATGGTGCATGTTACCAATGCCGGAGAACTTATGTTTGTTGCTGCAACAGGTTTCATGAAATAGTCTATACTGTATCACCTAACACGGAAATTAGATATTAGATATAACAGCGTATGAATTAGTTTGATTTGACACTGGTACACTGTGGTGTAGTTTTACCCATTTTCTTTGTGGTGTTGTACAAAGTGTGCAACGAGTCGGCGTTACACTAACACCGTCGTTTTTGCCTTCATATTTGATTTACTTCAGAAGACCTTCGCATCATTCTTGTTTCAAATTTGACATTCCCAAGTATTGAATTCAATCCTATCCCCCGAGGTCGTACTTGGCACTTCGTTCACTGTAACAGTATCTCACCCTCCCCCTTTCAGGGCCTTTTGCAAATCAGATTACATAAATTGTGACATAACTGCACGGTAATGCAGGAATTAGTTGAGCAAAATATATGTAATGAAAATGCTTCCCTAAAATTGAGTTACCTTGGACAAAACTTACACAATTATGTTTATTGTTGTCATATATTGGATCATCTATCGAGGAAGATGGTCGACAGAATGTTCCACCCGAAATCAAATCAAATCGAATCATTTGTTTCAATTCTTTCAGCAAAAATGTATCCACAATTTGCTGCACTCAACCTAGGTGAGGTGAACGGGTACCGGTGGGGGAAAAATCTTGAATACAGTGAGCACCATATGGTAGCCCATGCTATATCCGGTTAATAATGCACAGAGCGCTTAGAAAGACTTCGTATTAAGCACCATAATGTTGTGCATTATTATTATTATTATTATTATTATTATTATTATTATTATTATTATTATTATTATTATTATTATTATTATTATATCATTACCATTATCATTATCTTATTCAATATATCATTATTATCATTATTATTATATCATCATTATTACTATTATTATTGTTACTATTATTATTGTTATCATTATTATCATTATGAGATGGGGGACAAAAGGGTGCTCCTCGGACCAAGTGCAATCCTGGCTACGCTCCTGTTAACTTTAGTCCAAACTTCGTCCTCAGTGTACACGTATAAATAAGTAATTTTAGGATAAAGTTAATGCTCTGCATCTGCTGTAAGATTGCGACACGATTCGCATTCAACTTCCCTCATGATGTAAGCAAACGTAAAAGGTATACCCAAACGTAGGTAGAGAATGAATATATCCTGGATATATGGTCGTCAAAACATCTATCATTATTTTGTAACTTAATTTTGCACGACGACAGCAAATGAGGAAGCAGATTGAAAGAGTTAAAATCATCTTTTGTATCAATTCTGAGTCTTTAATACGCTATTGCAAATTCATTGAGGAAAACGTAAATAGCTATTACAAGCAGAAAAGAATTGTTTTGAAGTTTTAAATAATGTCAAACTTTTTAGTGAACCTTCAAATGATTCAAATGAGGGACTTGACTGTAAATAGCCCCTTTTTCCTTCATGATTGAGTAATATATTAGTTGGAATATTATGCATCAATATTTTCCCTGTGGAATTAAAGTACAATCACTTCAATCAGTAGCTATTCATGGACTATTCTTCTGTTACATCAAAAATCAAATTGTCATCTCGAAATCTTATTCGATTACAGACCAGGGTTGATTGGTTTACATGTGTCTATTCAACACTATTACTTATTCAGCTCATAACATTTCGCAAATAACACAATGCAGTCGGTATTAAATTGCTAATAATTATCAAGTAAAAGGTGTTATATTGCTTTAATTATGAGAAGATAAATTACATTTTTGCGCCAGATTGATGAAATCTAACCTTTATGAGATAATTTGTCTCTAAATTCTTGATTGGAAAAAGACTTAGTTCATGTCTCATAAATAAATGTTTCAAGTTTTTTTCGGGATTGGATTCCCGATTGCTTGTCAAGTAAATATACTAAATTTCCAGGCGAGTATATTGTGCTAATGAATCATATTGCTTGATCTTGATTTAATCTCTATGAAAATTAAACGAAAATAAAGCAGTCAAATAAAGTTCCCTTATTTCTCTCTTTAATGGGCTCATATTGTCTGTAAATAGCAATTGGTGCATGAATTTTCAAAGACTCGCGATTCTTGATTGGAAAGCCTTATAGAACGGGGGCAAGGTGATTTTTTTTACTGAATTTGATTTCTCAATAAAAATTGTGGTTTTGATTCACATTGATCCATTTTTATTCCATCTCTATGCAAAATAAAAAGAAATTAGGGTCAAATAAAATTCTCTCATTTTTTCTTTGATGACACACATGATGTCTGTAAATGCTGTTTAAATTTGGACGCTGTTAACCAAATATATTGTACTATCCATGTGCGCACCAAGGATTTGAAAACCCGATTGGCTCGACCAACTGGTAATTTTGCGCCCCCCCCCCCCCTCCGTTCTCGAAGAGCTGACAATAGGGAGGTTACGCTCGACAACGGAGCGGCTCAACGACGGGAGAATTCGTCAGATTCCTGCGTTCTTGCTAACCTGTCCTTATTCCCTCCGTTGCTCTTATCTTCTGTTACGCTACTCATCAACGGCAGTATGCAAATTGAGTGTGACATCAGGAATCGAGCTTTCACGCCGAAATCCAAAGATTTGCATAATAGGCGCGTGATACGCTTGGCCGCATCTGATTGGCTACGTTCCTGCATCTAAGACGGACGCGGGATTGAGCAAAGACCGTTATATAATTCTGCTCTTCGCCGCTGTTGTCACTGGCAACCAGCAAAGTCGACCTAGACGGTCCTATGTGACCGGCGAGTTGACGGTGCGTAACCTCGCTAATAAACGTAATAAAAGCAAAGGCATCAGCTCAGGACGAAATTCCTTGACTGCAGTAAGTGCCAAATGGTAGTCATGCTAGAGCCGTGTAACGATCACAGAATGCTTAGAAACACTTCATATTAAGTGCTACATGAATGTTGTACTTTATCATTATCAAGAGTTTGCAAGTATTGCTTGAAGATTTCACTCGTGGATGAATGATGAGAAGAATGCTTCACGGTACAACGAATTATATCTTTCTTGGAAATGTGAGTGATCCTGAAAAGGACCTACCACTCTCGACGATTTGATGAACATGTTCTCATTGTTTTCAAGAGAATTTGCAAGTTCCATTTAAGCCCCGGTTACATAGGACCCCGGAAGCAACACGATTCACCCCAACTCGTTGTTCTGAGGCAGTTAACTTTGAATTAACACAGAGTTGGGGTGAATCGTGTTGCTTCCGGGGTCCTATGTGACCGGGGCATTAGGTGGAGAGATCGTGGCACACATATGGGTGGGTGACATGGATATGAACGTGTTAAAATTCCTTTATTTGTGGATATCTTATGAATAATAAAATATATCAGTTACTACACTTGCTCTTTAGTTTTGTTTTGTGTTGAAAATGTGATGTTGTCGTTGACTTGCTGCTAGTTGCAATGGTTACTCAAGCAGCAAGTCAACGACAACGTTCAGTAAGTCTTCATTCACTCACCAACAACAGCGCAAGCATGCCCATTTTTTTGCCAGTCGCTATTGACGCATTTCCCCAAAAAATATCAAATTCACATGACTCTAGACCGATGTAGAATATTAGATTTATTCTTTGGCGCTGGCAGTCACGTCTCATTGAAAATCCCGAGCGAGCTACGAGCGTACCGACGAGGGATGCCGAAGATGACATGTGTGACGAGCGAGCTGCGAGCATGGCCGGCTGAAGACTTGCCGAAGATGACGTATACCCTCGACGTCGCGGGTAATTTCAATAGACTCATAAAATTCACTTTTCAGCTCACAGTGTTTCGCATGTTTGTCAGCGTAGCAACCCTCTTCGAATCAGTCAAAGGCATGCCATGCGATACAATGTCACAATGTGGGCTGCAACATACGCACTTGCTGCATTTTATGTCATTGCCTGTTATTCTAATTCCATAAGAAGTTGGAAGCGTTCCGTGAAAGTGCTAGTCGTGCTGCGCCACCTACCGGTGTTCCGGGAACATTGCGTCCAGTGTATTTCGGAACTCGTAATATTATAGATAATCTACCTTAAGTACCGTTTGTTAGGTTGAGAAATCGTGGCACACATAGGGGTGGGGGATTTGGTTATGAACATGTTAAAATTCCTTTATTTGTAGATATCTTATGAACTGATGAATAATAAAAGATATCAGTTACTACACATGCTCTTTATTTTGTTTTTTTTTTGTTGAAAATGTGATGTTGTTGTTGACTTGTTGCTAGTTACTCAAGCAGCAAGTCAACGACAACGTCAGTAAGTCTTCATTCAATCACCAACAATAGCGCAAGCATGCACATTTTTGGGGTAGGCACTTCTTGGTCTCAGGCGGGAGACAGCGAGCGCGGATGTAGGCTACCTTCATAGGCAGCGCAGACGGACATGATTCTAAAAGAGCTTTATAAAGCTTTTTTGATTCTTTGATCGCCTCCGCTCCTTTAAAAAGAATACCCTGTTAATCTCTAAAACCTCCTTCTTCATTCGCTTCACCTTCTCCTACATTCACCTCACTTCGTACGTTCGCTTCCTTTCAAATTTTACTCTACATTCGCATCGGTAGAAATTCGTAAAATTCAGCGAAGAATCCCGTCTGCGCATGCGCGGTGTCTCTCGCCTGAGACCAAGAAGTGCCTACCCATTTTTTGCCAGTCGCTATTGACGCATTTCCCCCAAAAATATCAATTCACATGACTCTAGACCGATGTAGAATATTAGATTTATTATTTTGCGCTAGCAGTCACGTCTAGTTCAAATTTCCGAGCGAGCTACGAGCGTGACCGAAGAGGGATGCCGAAGATGACATGTGTGACGAGCGAGCTGCGAGCATGGCTGGCTGAAGACTTGCCGAAAAAGACGTATACCCTCGACGTCGCGGGTAATTTCAATAAACTCATAAAATTCACGTTTCAGCTCACATATACAGTGTTTCGCATGTTTGTCAGCGTTAGCAACCATCTTCGAATCATTCAAAGGCGTTCCATGCGATACAATGTCACAATGTGGGCTACAACATAATACATTTTATGTCATTACCTGTTATTCCAATTCCATAAGAAGTTGAAAGCGTTCCGTGAAAGTGCTAGTCGTGCTGCGCCACCTACTGGTGTTCCGGGAACATTGCGTCAAGAGTTTGCAAGTTTTATTTCGGGAACTTCCCTCATCCTATTCTCGCTTACCCACCCGACGACAATTTATTACTCTGATTGTCTTTTGCGGTTAAGACAATTACATGATTAGAAAAACTTAGGATATTACTTTACGTTT
>BQKZ01009243.1:0-17026 GCA_036244855.1 Temnopleurus reevesii
ATATCGCGATATCTCCGTGATTCTTTTGTGGATTAATTTTATTTTTGGAAATATTTGAAGCCTAAAATATCTAGTTTCATTTCATGCCAGTATTTTAGAAAATAATTTTGTATTTTACAAGATATATTTTGCTAAGTACCACGATCCAAAAATGCTTTAGAAAAAAGTATACGAATTAATGTGACCCCATCATAATTAGATGGTAACATCTTAACCCATGGATATTGGCAAGTCTTTTGACTGATGTGCATGATGGGGTGTTGTTAAAAACTTGCAATCAATTTGCAAATCAACTGTAAATCAGTTGCAAATTGATACACGTTACTAGTACGGCTCTTTACAAGGCGCATATAAATAAGGTTTCTAGCAACATCCCCTAATACATACAGTCTAACATATCCTGTCCACAATGACAATCTCCTTTATAAAGCCCCGGTCACATAGGACCCCGGAAGCAACACGATTCGCCCTGACTCTTTGTTAATTCACAGTTATCTGCCTCAGAACGAGTCAGGGTGAATCGTGTTGCTCCCGGGGTCCTATGTGACCGGGGCTTAAGAGCCACAATCTTTGGCCTCTTTGAGTTTGACATACACAGCTTCCCTACAGAAATTTCTCTGTCCGATGTGGTTCCATCAGGCCTTTTGTCCTTCGTGTACTTGTATTGGAAATCTTCACTTTGTTTGAGCTGAAATATCTGTAAGAGAGGGACATGAAGGAAGAAAAAGAAAGGAAATAGATATTTAGATTACATTTTTCCACATGAAGTTTATAAAATAAGGCAATCTGGATTGTGAAAAATTTCTATCTATTTTTTTAATCTCATCAGAAATTGAAGCAAATATCAAGGTCCAAATAACGGTTAGATATCACCATATTTTACAGTTTGTTGGTATCGGGCTAAGCTGACCCATTGCAAAAAGATGGACATTTTCTCTGCCATACCATTCTTAAATAATCTCATAAACATCAGGTTCACAAATAGATGGCACAGCAACATGTTAAAAGAAACGACATTTCACAAATTAAACAGACATAAATTCTTTATCATGGAATTATCTGAGAACACAACTACTGATATAATCTTATTACATGTACAACTTTTTAAGAAAAATGGCAAAAGGTATAGATAAGGTTCACACATTCTTTACCTATAGAACACCTGTAGAACCATCCCACCTACACAAACACCATTGTTACCATCATCACCATCATCACCATCATCATCATCATCATCATCATCATCATCATCATCATCACCATCACCATCACCATCACCATCACCATTACCATCACCATCACCATCACCATCACCATCACCATCATCACCACCATCACCACCATCACCATCATCATCACCATCGTCACCATGACCACTAGGAAATAATAATTATCACCATTATCACCATCACCATCACCATCACAATCATCATCATCATCATCATCAACACCAGCACCACCGCCACCGCCATCACCACCACCACCATAACCATCACCATCACCACCACCATAGGCATCACTACCCGAACTACAAATAAAATCATGACTTACCCTCAGAGCCATGGGTGCCATGCTGGGTCCATACGACACAGGTTATCAGGACTGTTAGCAGCTGCTACTAGTGTACTCACTTTACTCTCACCACCCTCAAACTGAGCAAGATCTGAGGAGGTCAATGAAACATTGTAATGATAATAAATACGCTTATCTAGTTCCTTTTTTTTTCCATCAGTGGCACTTAGATTTACTGTATCAGCTGATTTTTTTGCGGTGGTCTTGATTTCGCAAAATTTGCAGTTAAGGCCACACACAAATGCACACTTTGTATGTGTGCAACCTGTCAACATCGTGATAACAACACACCAATGTGTCAAACTGGTCCGAAATCTGAAAACAATATATGAAGGCTAAAATGATGGCTTATGCAGTACCAGAAACCATGGCTCCGTTCATAGAGAGACTTTAGAGCAATGCAAACTAACAATCTACAAAAAAAAGTCACCATTTAAAACATTTTCAATAAGAGACCTACAATAACTGTCATGGTAAAATCGTTCTGACTCGCGCCTTTCAACAAGAGTGTCATGGCTAGTATTCCACTCCTGGTTCTAATTTCCTTCAGCAAGAAATCCAGCAACATTATGCTGCACTCTACACGGGTGACATTGGAAACTGGTTGGAAGAGACTAAACTGGAAATTCTACATTGAGCACTTTGTTGCACCCTGCTGGAATACTCCCATGGATGTGTAAAAACGGTGGCTACTTGTACAGCGCACAGATCCCCCATATCGATGCTCAAGGCGCTGAAGGTTATTAACATATTAAATCTATCATCATAATTTACACTGCTACACTGTAATTTTTGTAATGAACACCTTCATTCTTTCAGAATAAAATCTTGGTCCGAGTAATAAAAACAATTGTTATCAAAATTGAATTGAATGAACATAAGGGAAGACTCACTCTGTAATCTTGTCATGATGGCGTTGATTGCTTTGGTTACCAAGGAGATGAGAAGCTCACTCTCAGATGGAGATGATGATGATGAAGATGACGACGAAGAGGAGGGAGCGGATGTGCTAGTGTAAGAAGTAGTCGAGTCCTCTTGTTTCTGGAAAGAAAATCAAAATATATTTGTGAGCATAAAACATCTATTAACAACTTGTTTCAATGGATTTATTAATCATTTCACTAAGCCCATTTTTATTCTGGTATGATCGACAAAATGCTGATGTAATCATAAATAACATATCATGCCGTTCTCCTTTTTTTCGTTTTCTAACAATGCCAATCATGTATATAAATATTAAGCAGTTGGGTCTAAAGAAATCAAAATCTCATTTTCTTCAAATTGAGAACGTGAACTTTTCTGATGAGATCATCTTTAATTCTTACCTCCCTTTTGAATGGTGGTTGAACTAAGCATTTAGCGATAGATATTATACACACTTTCAGTCTATCTTAAGAAGGAGAGTACGAGAGACAGCAACAGAGAAACAGAGAGAGAGAGATAGAGAAACAAAAGATAATGTGGATGATAGAGAATCCTACCTTCTTGCTCCAAGCAATCATCTCATCTCTCAACACTGCTTTGAGTATAGCCGGCAGCTGGAAGGATGGTTGAACCAAACACCTTGCTATAGATATCATGCAGGCATTCAGCATCCCATTCACGCCTACTGTCGTCAGGAACTCTGCTATGTTTGGTGTCAGACGGAAGGGAACTGGTCTGTTTGCATCAAGCTCTCCTGGGAAGGATTGACGGGAAAAACATACAAGTGTGATTGGAACATGTTTATAATGTTTTATCTTTATCAGATTATAACTCAAACTAATGGTGAAGTGCATTTGAAAAGCCAATTGAATAATTTGATCATTAAAAATTTTCCAAGTCAGGGGAATATATTCCCTCAACAAACAGGTGTCTCTGAAAATTCAGGACAATTTCGAAATATCAAATTATCGAATTCGCTATACAAATGCACTACATCAATCTTTTGAGTTATTTCTTTCATTTGCCAATACGTGAACAATAATATATCAGATTATAATATATTTAACTCAAAGAACTGATCATCAGTTGTCTGTAAAATCATTCCTAAGTTAAGAATGAATTGTTGAAACACCATCCAGGTCACATCATATAACAACAATATCAAGAGAAGTCTCATTCAATTTTCAATGTGAAGTGAATTCAGATCAAGTTCTTTTAGAATTTTGTAATTCACAATTTCTTTTTTCTTATTAATAAAGTCAGAAGGTTGGAATACCAGGCATGACCATAATTTCCTTCAGCAATAAATATATTCACAATACATGTATGCTGCACTCAACCCAGGTGAAGTGAAAGGGCATTTGGCAGGAGCATTTATTCATCAAAGTGCTTGCATGGCTCCAATAAGTAATAATAACAATACAAAAAGCACCTTGCACACCCTGTAGAGTGGATACATGCACTATACAAATTAAATAAATTATATTTATAACTTTTTGAATTTGACATACCACTTGTTTCATCCAAGTCAAATCTAAAGTAGAAGACAGAGAGGAGCCCTGAGTTCCTCTCTATCTGAATGATTTCTGGGTTGAGACGCGTCAAGTGAAGAACAAACTCAGCAAGGCCTAGGAGAGCTAGCTGGCCACACATCTATAACAGAGTAAAGCAAAGCGAAGAGGATATGATTGAATAATGTACCATAAAACTGATCATTCATGAGAACTTTGCCATTAATTTCTAGTTCTACTGCCATTACAACATTTTACAACAGTCAATCAGCAAATGAGGACTCAACATCAGCAGCAAAATTGTGCCCATTTTATCTTGAAATTCTGTTTCATAAAATCTAGTTTGTGAGAAAAAGTTACTACGATGCATGCCCAGTGTATAATAGTGCATAGTGCGATGCAATGTTGAGGTTTTTGCTGGTGATCTTGGACTTTTGGAAGCTCTACAATGTGTTGCTTGATTGTAAATAATAATAATAATAATAATAATAATAATAATAATTACATTTATAAGGCGCTTTATACAGGTGTTTCAAAGCGCACAGGTGGTCTTTCTAATCATAATACCGGTAAAAAAAATCAATACATAGTACATAATTAATAGAAAACAATATACTTATTTTTTATAAACTAACTTGGTGTACGCCTCCAAAAATGTACTGAAAAATTAAATTATAACTGTTTAAATAGGTGGGTCTTGAGAATGGATTTAAATAATTCAACAGATTCAGCATTTTGGATGTGAGGTGGAAGATTATTCCACAGAGTAGGGGCAATGGAGGAGAAGGCACGGTCCCCATATCGGGTTTTAGTACGTGGGCGGAGGACAATGAGCGAAGGGGTCTTGTGGAAGTAGAAGAACGGGAAGAAGAAGAACGAAATGTAAAACTTATTGCATGTCTATAGCTCGTGAGATGTCTTACAAATCTTAATTATACTCACCATTTTCCTGAAGGCAAAGTAGTCTGTTGAGGTTGGGAAGGTATCCAGAGCCCATTCCTTGAGCAGAGTCCTTGGCACCATGTTGGTCTGAACCTCCTTCAGGATGTCTCTCAGGACCTGATGACTGGCTTGCGATCCTCGGAGCTGAACAACGGCTAGACGCTCGTAGTATCGGTTGATTGGTGGGTCGTTCTCAACCTGTTGTTTTACACACCACTGTGGAGAAGGGAGAAAAATATTGATAAAACTGTAAGAGAGAGAGAAAAAAATCTTGCTAAATGAGCTTAAGGATATCTCTAAGATCCTGATGACTGGCTTGTGAACCTCTGAGCTGAACAATGGCCAGACACTCATAGTATCGGTTGATTGGTGGGTCTGTTTCTACCACTGCCAAGTAGAAAAAAAATATCTTGATGAATATCTTGTGATTTATTTTTTGATTACCCTATAACTAGAGGCTTGTTTTATTGATATCATTTCTATCCTCATTGTCGATGTGAGGCACCCAATTCATGTATTTTAATGTTTGAAGAAAAAAAATGGTGTCCGAAAGACTCTTGATTACACTATTTCACAATAAATCAAAGTCCTTTTCCTGTCTGATATAAAAAAAAAAAAAAAATCCGCAACAACATGGTAGGCTACAAATGGTACCTCTTTTGACTGGTAAATACCATGTTTCATCATTACCTTCTTGTATATGTCTAATATTGAGAGAGATGAGGGACTATCTTCTACCAGTCTCATTTGAATGGTAAACACCCTGTTTCATAATTACCTTCTTGTATATGTCTAGCAGTGAGAGAGATGAAGGACTATCTTCAACCAGTCTCATCTGGGGTGACACTGCTACCACACGAGGCACTGTGAATTGAAGCTGTCTCTTTGCAGTTTCCTAAAGTCAAAAGACAAAAAAGTAACATATAATCACAAAAAGTGAAATTAAGATTATTTTGTTCTACCTGTAAACCCAGAAGCCCTCATTCTGATAATGAGGTTTAAATTAACACAGGTTTAAGCCTTCATTGTAAAATCACTAAATTTCAGCTCATTACTTAACCTACTTATATGAGAATTTTATCTAGATGTTGATAATCTAGCACTAAATTCTCAAATCAAATTCTAAGATTACAAATTTGATACACTAGACATCGGTCATAATTTCTGTTACTTTCCTAAAAATAATTTGCAGTCTTACAGATGAAGGAGAGCTGATATACCAAGATACTTTTCATCTGATAATCACAAAATCATGGAATTAACTTTGGTTTACCGATAGCAAAAGTAAGACCCCTGATATATCCATTTGCATTGAAAATGCCACAGTAAATAATTTTTGGACACGAATCAAAAAAATATATATATCATCAGATCATTTTCTTCTTACCTTCCTCTTGCCAAGGTAATGATTGAGCATCCTGAGAACCTGTAGAACTCTTTCTTCTCGTCTTGATTCAGCCATGCTTGCATCGTTCACTACAAGATACGGGTAGATCTGAAAAGAAACCGCATACACTTACACATGAAAATCATATTATTAAATCACTCAAGTCTGGGGCCTGTAACATAAAAGATGCAATTAAACTTACGATAAATATTTATAGCAAAATGTGTACTAAAGAGATGCAATTAATTGCAAGATTTATCGTACCTCTTTTATGTTACAGGCCCCTGGTCATTGTCGCATGTCCCTGTAATTCAATAAGAATATTAGCTCCTTTTGTGTTTTAGCCCTTAACAAGTGTACCCGATGATGACATTAAGAGTAGGTTTCAGCTGTGAAATGTTCAATCTTCTATTAGTACTGCAGGTGTGTAAGGAATATAAATTCTCTCTGTGTCCCTCCTCCTCGCTTACTCCTTTTTCAATTCCTCTAGATGGAACATTCAATCAACTAAAATCTAAATTCTGTCAGAGTCAGAGAGAGGATGACTGGAAAACTCTAAAGGATCCCACATTGTCAATTCATTTCTGTTATATTCTACGCAAACATTTTATTGATCAACAGCCTCTTTTTACAAATTCACAGATATCAGACTCAGAATTAATTTGATTTTAAGATAATCATAACTTTTTTGCCTACCCAATAAAAGAGGAATAATATCTTCAAATAAATGACTCAATAATTCGCTACCTACCTTTCCATTGCTCCCCCTGATGTAGAGTCTTCTAGCTGCTGTGTTGTGTTTATGAGTGATCTCAACATGCGGCATGAAGCGAGCGATGCGTATCGTGTAGTGACCATGCTTAGGGGTTAGGAACTCCCCGGGGAGCTCAACGTCGGCGGTTGCTGAGGAGAAGTGACTCAAGAATCGGCAGCGTTCTTCGATGAGGAAAGATCTGAGCGGAAAGGAGAAGATTGGTAGTAAGCATTTGCTATCCATTCATCCAACATCTTTTTTTAGTTTGTGATTGCAGTGATGAGAATAAAGAAAAAAATCATAGTGATAGAGGTAGATGATGGCGATGATGATGATGATGATGATGATGATGATAATGATGGTGATGATGGTGATGATGCTGATGATGCTGATGATGATGATGATGATGATGATGATGCTGATGATGCTGATGATGATGATGGTGGTGGTGGTGGTGNTTTAGTTTATGATTGTAGTGATGAGAATAAATAAAATCATAGTGATAGAGGTAGATGATAGCGATGATGATGATGATGATGATGATGATGATGATGATGATGATGACGATGGTAATGATGATTACGATGATGGTGGTGGTGAGGATGACGATGGTAAAGAACTTTGCAGCCGTCAGCTAAGATCCTAAGATCTGTTTACTTTTGTCATGATGATGATGATCATGACGATGACGTGATGATGATGATGATAGCGATGATGGTGATGATGGTGGTGGTGGTTATAATGTGATGATGATGATGATGGTGATGATGGTGATGATGGTGGTGGTGGTTATAATGTGATGATGATGATGATGATGATTATGATGATGATGATGGTGATGATTATGATGCTGATGATGCTGATGATGCTGATGATGATGATAATGATGACTATAATGTCAAAGAGGAGTAGAGGTAGGAGGCAGGTGATATACATGTGGATAAGGATGATTGTGATGATGATGGTGATGAAAATAAACGTGCTGGTCACATTAGTGTCCCCATATTGAATACCCTTTTGATACCCAAAGATTGAAAAGGTCACATGAACATTTGCACAATGAAAGAGCTAAAGAAATTCAGGTGCACAAAATGTAATTCATGAACATGAATCCCAAATCAGAAAGCAAATTGTGAACAACAAAGAATACAAAAATATGCAAAATTAAAAACAAAATGAATCTTACTTTGGCAGTAGCTTGGTCCTTGTTTCAATGATCTTAATCCACTTCTTGAGCATGGCGATAAGATTCCTAAGCTTTGTAGCGCCCGGCTGAGAGAAATCAAAGTCGATCTTGAAATGATTCTTGAGCTTCTGGAAGATAGGATCCTGAGCTGTCGCCTGGGCTCGTCTGACGAGGAGCTCAGAGGCAGCGCTGGAGAGGGTCTGCGTCACGCTGCTAACGTTCTCGATCCCAACACCACCGAAGGTGTTGACAAGCTTCTTCACAAAGCTGAGGGTGTGTGGGGTTACTTTGGCTTCAACAACTGAGAAGGAAAGAAAATACAATGCTGAAAATGAAATTTTACAATCAAACTAGTCCTCATATGCAAGCGTTACCATGACTCACTTTGGACAATCAAACTGTTGTGTTAAAAACCCATCTCCATCTTTACAAAGACTATGAAAATGAACATACACACACAAAATATTATTCAAGCCCTGAAGACACATAAATATGCTTGCAAATCCTACTCATTTTAAGCATAAGAGCAAGGGAGAATTTCGGGGCCTGCTGGACTAATTGTGTATAGCTTGAGTTAGAGTTTTTAATTTTACCTACTTTAAGTTTTTTGCGGTCATACATGTAGCATGTGCAAGGATCAAAGGGAATTGGATATTAAATCCACTTTATTTGTCTGGTAATTTGCTAATTTGGTAATTTATTCATTTAAACTTAATTGACATAAGCAGTTAATATTCTGTTCATTCCATTCTTATTGTTTGTTACAATTCAATCTCATACCTGCTCCTCTGTTCTCAAATGCCACAGCTTGGCACTTTGCCAAGGCAAGACGAAGGTGACGAAGAACCTCTTCATACCAGTTCTCTCGGAACCAAACCATCTAAAACATAACAAAAGACAAAGAAGTCATTGATTAAAGATTTAGATACTGTAACTTACATCATAGTTATCACAAGGTCTAACAATGAAAACTCAATAATTTGGAGATTTATTTATCTTTTATTTCAGTGCATTTATAAAGGGATCGAAAGGATAGGAAAGTAATTGCATTTAGGATCTATGCCAGGTTATTCAACAGAATGGGGATCGCAGTACAAAACCTGGTAGGAATTAATTCCTTGAAAAAGCTAATGCACCTAATAGCTGCACTGCTAAAGCCAGGGTAATAATGCTGCAATTGTAGAGCACTTATGGAGGCAATGAACACTATATAAAAGTGGTTCATTATTATTATTATCATTATTATTAAGTTGTTAGCTTCATCAGTTATGAAGCAAATTTCCACCGTATGAAAGGGCAAGAATTATTACCTGATCAACGATTCCTTCCAAAGAAGACAGGAGGATGGGATGAAGATCCCTCTGAACACCCATGATCTTAGAGCACCGCACCATGGGGACTGAAGCTCTGATAGGACCAGGGGCGCTTACACTAGACCCTAGCCCAGGGGCAGGGGTACTGGTGGAGGGCGTGGTGGTGGTACTGGTGGTGGAGGTGGTATCAGATGTTGATGATGTTGTTGTTGTGGCAGTGGTAACATCTGTGGTAGGCATAAAGGCATTATTACAGAAAATCAAACAAAAGTGTATGGGTAAAATGCATCATTTGTTTACCTCCAAGTCAATTATGCCAAATGCATTAATGAAATCACTAAAGATTTACATCAAATATGCCGAATGTCCTCATGTCAGTTTCTTTCAGATACTTTCTACCAAACAAAACTTTAAGTTCAAATATATTTAGGAGGATTCTTGTAAAATAGATGGAGAATACGCATAGATAAATTTGTGAATCGTGTCTTAAACAAGACACACAAACATAATTATATCAGTTGTATCACCATCTCATCGTAGACAGAGAACCTTGGCAAGTTAATCATCTCGCTTTCGCGCTGAATGTCTCAACCTTGATATAAAAAACACAAATGATTTTTTTACCTCCGCCAGCAGATGATGCAGTGGTGGTGGAGGTCGTCTCCTTCACTTCAACCTCATCCTTGCTTTCCTCCTTGGTAACCACTGATGGAGTGGAGCTAGGGACCGCATCACTGGGCGTGGTCAAGTCTGCGATGGTGGATGTCTTGGTTGGTATAGGGTTGGAGGAGAGACGCCGGCGACCCATCGATGCATCCCCACTCTTGACTTTAACATGAAGAAAGGAAACAATCTTACATGGATGTAGTTAATGTTAGGAAGGGGAGATTGAGTTTCAGAATTGATAAGGACACATCACTGAGCGTGGTCAGATCTGCTATGGTGGAGGCCTTGGTTGGTATGGCAGTGGAGAACAAGCTGAACTATTAATAACAGGTTCCAGGATCATAAAATAAACAACATTCGTTAGCAAAACATTGGCATAAATTTGAATCTATTCGCAAACTGGCCTATTTAATAATAATGATAATAATAATGGTGGTTTCTTTTTGAAGCGCACAGGTCCGTCACCAATGACGCTCATGGCGCTGTACATCAAAAATTAAATACATTACAATGAACAATAGCAATAACAATGAAACAATCTACATAATAATACAATTACAATATAATATATATTTAGACAGAATACTCAAATCAACTTACATTTCTCTCTATGTTCAATCTTGTGTGTAAGATACAGAGTCCTGATGGGGAAGTAAAGAGCCTGGGGATAAACCCTGCCGACTTGCATCAGAATGCCAATGATCAAATCTCCTTCATTACCTACCAGGCATGTCAACAGCTGAGGGATCCTGCAATAAAATAGATTACAAACATTTTAAGTGGCAAATTGCATTATTTTATTATCATTACATATTTGGCAATTCATAATAGTTATGGATGTCCTGTCCCCCGAAAAACAACCTTCTTGAATTTACTATCACTCATACATGAGCACCTAGAGTATCAAATAAGGATGGAAAGTGTGCGATATAATATCCATGTATGATTATTATGATTATTTTCTTTATTTTTGGATGACATCCCGGGTTATTTACAAGCAAATATTCATAGGGGTGGGATGAGATCCCACACCTCTCCTCAAATGACGATATGTTTCAAAATACCCAAGGAATATTAGGGTAGAATAAATTGGCATAATACTTTTTTTCTTGGACTTTCCTAACTAATTTGTAAGCATGAGGTACTACATTGTAGGGTCCTCAATTAAAGAATGATACAAATTTACAAACAAATTCTGATATGCTATGGTGACCATTTTTATAGAAATAACAACTATTACACGAATTGATTATTACTGATCAATTTTATATAGGTCATTCAACTAAATAATTTTCATTCAATGTCATTACAACATAGATATATGTAAGGTGACATTACCATGGCAACCACTGAATTGGCGGAACACCGACTGAGTACTTGTCAACAGCCTTTGCGAGAGGATGATCTGCCTTATCATCATCGTACGTAATCAACCATAGAACCTTGGCCAGGTATTTACGTGACTTGCTTTCATTCTGATGGCGACAGGCATGTAGGAAGCAGGTGATCGCTGATTCTCCAAGGGACATTTGCCTTGAGGAAATTGAAGAAAAATAGCAAAATACATTGATCATGACAATGATTACGGTCATATTCAATTAAAATCACGTATCTAATCAACCACATTATGAAATTTTACATATTCTAAATTTGCTCCAATTACAGTAGACCTGACAGAAAAAAAATTATAATGAAAATGATAACAGCTTGTTTTGGGGTATCACATTTCAAAATTACCAAGCCTCTTACTGCACTTCATACTGTATTTAAAACATCTACTGTGTAAATTTAGAATGATCAATTGAATGTGCAAAAATCACATCAATGCCTAAATTGTAAAAATTAAAACAAAATAAGTACAAACAATATGCTTGGTGTCTAAGCATCAGTTTTCATATACCGGTATTTCTTCTTTTCCAGCTATTGCAATTTTTTTTTTTTTTTCATTGAATAAAGTTGGACCTCCTGTAAGAGCACAAGTACAAATGTAGATAAAAGCTTACCCAAAACAGAGTACACTTACTTGTCTTTACAAAAGATTTGCTCAAGGTAGTCCCCCCATAGCGCCCAGGCCTTGACAAGAGTATCATGCATCTGAACCGCAGCTGAGAACGTCTTGTTAGCCTCATCGGACCTGAAATCATAGATATGGGTGATTAGTTGGCTCAAGATAAGTTTAAAATGACTCAATCTTTGGGACAGGGAGACCAGGGCCCCATAACATAAAGGTTTGCAATTAATTGCTAATCTGATAGCGATTGATATCAATCGCAAGTCTATGGCAAATCATGTACTAAAGTATGCAATCGATCGCAAAATTAAATAGCGATTAATCGCAAACCTTTATGTTACGGGGCCCAGGAGGGTTGAGTTCAGAGGAGAAAAGTCATCTGGGGGCACACAAAACCCTTTCGAATCAATTTTAATTCACATTTATTTCCATATTCAATTTAATATTTTCTAACTTGACAAGAGATAATACATCTGCATCAACCTGTCAGCTGTTTTTCAACAATCATCATGCACTGGATATGATTCGGGTACCAGTGCCACTTCAAAGTCTCACACGTACATTTGAGGCCATTTTGTCTTTTTCAGAATATTACTCACTGTAAAGAAGGTACTATGTGACAAAGGGGGTGTTGCTCAAAAGTTGCAATTGATCGCAAGTTGCAGTTGATCGGAACGCGCCAATCAAAATCTTTGTTTCATGCGCGTCTTGTTAAATGCGCATATCGCGCGCAAATGAAAATGCGCGTTACAGTGTGTAAGTTGCAGTTGATCTGCAGCTGATTTTGAGCAACACCCCCTAGGTGTCCCTTTCATATTCTACACTCCTGATTTCAAATTGATATTGAAGAAGAAGCTTGAATATTATATTTCAAGTTTTCTATAATTGTAAGGGGGAGAAAAAAATCATTGACCAACCTTCCAACCTGTGCCAAGAACATCCCCTTAAGAGCATAGAACTCCGCAGTCATCTCACGGCTGAAATATCTGAGGTTAGTAGATTCTATGACCTCTAACCCCTCTTGTAGCTCTTGTTTGCCCAGAGTGCCGGCCATCTGAAGGTAACATTTCACCTGCTGACGAATCTTCTGGAAGCAATCTACGACTGGGACACTTGGGATTGTGTGGATCCTGTAATAATTAAAACAGTATCAATAGAGACAGTAGTAGTAGTAGTAGTAGTAGTGATTACAAGCAACATTAAAACTACAACTATCATAAACACCACAACAACTTAGTCCCCATCAACACAACCACTACTATGATCACCACAATGATCATCACCACAGACTAAAATCATCACCAACACCATAACCATACCCATAACCACCACCCTACAATCCCTACCACCAGTACCATCACCATTATCACCACAACAACCACAATCACCAACAATAACATCACTCACACTCCATCACATTCACCATCATCATCACAATCACCACAACCATTACCACCACACCAACACCACACCAACACCACACCAACACCACACCAACACCACCCATCTACCTACCTGCTAAGTGAGTCTAGAGCAGGTCCGATCAGACTGTGCTTCCTTGCTACCTTCCCATAGTTAATGATGGACTGAGCTGACGCATGAACACCCAGCATTGTGTGGTTATGTTGTTGCTGTTGAATCAAAAACATCAAAGGAAACGTTATATGGATGGTTCATCAATTTAGACTTTATGGCCCGTCTTCCGATAGCGGGGTTTAACTTAACCCCGAACTAAGCCATTGTTATTTAGACCCAAGCTATTCAAAAGTTAAACCAAGAGTCTGAATGACAAAGTTAAACCTCACTATCAGAATACGGGCCTATGACTTATCAAAAGAAGTATGTAAGAGTGTCAGTGTAATAGTTGTTATTTTGGGACTTCTATGTGAGCATACAACAGTGCATACAATCCCTGATGAGTTGTCCCTGCAGTTCAGGAGATTTAAAGACGAACAGACAAGGGATATATGGCTCTTTTAAGTAACTGATCAGATTCATTGTTCTTCACTATAATATTGGGGGAAGAATCCCAACAATTTTGATCAGAAATTTAGCCTCATCACCTTCAAGTAAAAGCTACATTACAAATATCAATATTCCAAAAATGCTTTCACTTGCAATGTCATGTCATAATGTATTGAATGAGTTGTCAAAGTCCTGTACAACAGCATGATGGTAATGAAATTATCCTTCATTATTCTGCTTTATTCCAATAAAAACATCATTTTCAACAAGAGATTTACAAGTCTTCTTTTCATATTTTGTTTTGTTGTAAAGGCGATCCCAACACAAGCTGTGCTTTCAGGGTACTCGCCTCCTTTATTCTGTTCTATTTGTGATGTTATTTTGCATTGATTATGTATATGAAAAAGGAAATAAATCAATTTAATTCAATTCAAATTGATGTATAAATCAAAACCTTCACATTATCTTGTGATGATGTATTAGAGGATTTGTCATAGGCTTGTACAATAGCTGGATAGTGATGCTTTTATCTTTCATAATTAGGTTCTACAGGGTACCACAATTATTCAACCTCAATTTCTCAAGCCATTTTTTCACCCAAAAATAAACCAGAAGAGTCTTTCAATAACACCAAGGGCCTATACCATAAAAGATGCCATCAAACTTACGATAAAAATTAATCATATGTCTATGGCAAAACATGTATCATAAAGATACAATCAATTTATAATAAACTCTTTTATGTTACAGACCCAAGACGCTTTCCAAGAAAATAAATCACTTACATTGTCTTGCGATGAAGACATTGTTAGACGAGTTGTCATAGGCCTGTACAATAACTTGATAGTGACACTTTCAACCTTCATTATTATGTTCTACTGTACAAGGTACTATTAAAAATGTTTCCACCCAAAAATTCACCAATAAAGTCTTTGCATAACATGGTAGCAATCGATACAAACCAAATTTTGCAGACGCATTCCAAGAAAATATCTCACTTACATTGTCTTGTGACGATGTATTGGAGGAGTTGTCATAGGCCTGTACTATAGCTTGATAATGGTGCTGTCTCCACATGAAGANTAATAAGAATAATAATAATAATAATAATTGTACATTTATATTGCGCAATTTCTATAGGAATATACTCAACTGCGCATAACAAGCAATCATAATAACATTAAACAATAGTAGTAAAGTACATGTAAAATAACAACTTAAATCTACTCAAAGGTATCCCTAAACAGATGGGTTTTAAGGGCTGTTTTGAATGAAGTGACTGATCGGGCAGAGCGAATTTTAAGTGGGAGGTCGTTCCAGAGTTTTGGCGCGGCACTGACAAAGGCACGATCACCTAAAGTGGTTTTGGTTTTACAGGAGGGGGGTAAAACATAACATGGTAGCAATCGATTCAAACCAAATTTTACAGACACATTCCAAGAAAATATCTCACTTACATTGTCTTGTGACGATGTATTAGAGGAGTTGTCATAGGCTTGTACTATAGCTTGATAATGGTGCTGTCTCCACATGAAGATATCACTCCAGTGACTGAGGTCATCTGACACCATCGGAAGACGATTCCTGGAAAAAGAAAACAAATTACTCACTTGTTTTTTATTTTTTCCTCCAACAAGGAAAGAAGATAAAACAATACAGAAACAGCATATCTTATCTCTAAGTTTCATGTCTGTATTGTACTAATGCTAGAGCAGGATAATTATGAGTCACAATGTTTTTCTCCATGAGCACCCATAAGTTGTACCTATGTGCTATGCAAGAAGCGATTATTACTCTAATTATTCAGCGGAACACACTCACACTTTGTAATTAGTTCTCAATCGCTTTGAACTTATAGATATTACATTTGAAAATTGTTACAAAGGGACAACCTATGCTGAGTATGTGTCTATATTTGAAACATATCACCAGATATACCAAGCTTCCGTGTACCTAGCCTTTCTCTTAATTATTCATATCATAATGCTTCTGAGTATCTTTATTATTCTTACAATGTACTATGAGACATATGAGGTAAATGATCTATTTCACAATGTCCATGTTAAGAATAATGGGAGCAAATTACAAAAACTTTTTGATGCTTCTAAATCACATTCCTTGCTAAACGAAATTAATGTCATTTGATGGGACTCAAACGTCTGATCAGAAAACAGAAGACGTATCCATGAATTCATACCTCCATATTTTGACGATGGCAAAACTCTAAATTTTGAGTATAGCTTTCATGTCATGTAGGCTGTGATCCCAGGAGAAAATAATTAATGCCATTAGCTGGGACTCAAACTCAACTAAATTTCTCATACAGGGTAAAGTCTTAAGGGGTGTTGCTCAAAATCAACTGCAAATCAACTGCAACTTTGTCAATTGTAACACGCATTTTCATTCGCGCTCGGTATGCGCATTTAACAAGACGCGCATGAAACAATGATTTTGATTGGCGCGTTCCGATCAACTGCAACTTGCGATCAATTGCAACTTTTGAGCAACACCCCCTTAGGCATGTCCACAACACTTCCTCAATCTCATACCTCCATGTCTTAACGATGGCTTTCATGTCGTGCAGACTTTGGTTACGCCCTAGATTGGTCGGCTGGAGACCGTGATGGACCTGGGACGCTTCTTGAAGCTCCATGATCCTCTGTGATGCTTGAAGGAGAGGGGTGTGTGCTTGGGTCACATAGTGGGGTAGGCGCCTCCATTCCTCCAACGCTTGCTTGCTTGACATCTCTACAAGTCTCTCAATCTGATATCAGAGAAAGATAAAGATAATATAT
>BQKZ01009245.1:0-12750 GCA_036244855.1 Temnopleurus reevesii
AAACGCGTCGAAGTAATCAAAACTGAGAATCTTCGCACTGCCGTATATTTGCACACGTACGGACGTAATACACGTTCACCCATGCATATATCCTCTTATCCCGAGTCGATTCGACCATCCCATATACACATAAAATACTTTATTAGTGCATATAAAATGGTGATATGTTCAGAAAAAGGGCAGTGATATGTAGTATGATGTTATTTCTTTACATTTCTAATTCCATATTGCCCAAATAATGCAGTATAACTTGTCACTGAGCTGTTTGATTTAGAAATCCCTTCCCGCGGCCGTCCTGCCCAATAGTATACTGTATGTCGTTTATTACACGCTCAAACGATGTTTTTTCCATGACGTCAACGAGTGTGTTCAATTTACCTCACGACTCGCGTATTTCTCAATACATCTGACCAGGATTTTCAAAACTGTTTTTCTCCTAAACGCTAGGTCTAAATGTGATGAACTAAAAAATATTGTATTTGGGAAGAACAAAATTCCCTAATGGCATAAGACTTAATTTCTTAGGCCTTTTCTTCCTGTTTCCACTTTAAATTTTTTGCAACTCTAAACACTCTCTTTCTCTTCTCATTACTCCCTAAGTATATGAGTTAACTTCTGTCAATATGGATGTTTAAATATATTAAAGAAATTAGTCACTTTCTTTTAGTTGTTTTCATATATTCTACTCAACACACTTTGAGCACAAGTTGTTTTACATGTGTGAGTAGAGTACATGTATATATTGATTGGGCATAATTTATAAATTGAGGAAGTAGAGCATATTGAGTTAACTCATGACTTGATATAGATGAGTGGACACAATATCAAACATTTGAGTCAGTTCTGAATAAGTTCTTGAGCGTGATTCATCTAGCTCTTCTCAGTGCACTCTATCCGTTTGAGTACAAGTGGTTCAATATGGATGAGTACATACAGTAGATCACAGCCTAATTCAGCAACACTACCATTTGAAACTGGTAGACAGATTCAGCTCATTAAAGGTTTCTAGCTTGTGTCAAATATAATGATGTTCCAAAGTTTACTAGTCAATGCTGTTGCCATTTATAATAATAATAATTTAAATAATAGGTCCATTTATATAGTGCAATCACTATATGCATATACTCTGCTGCGCTTGATACTAGGTACCATGTTATTACCCTGGCTATAATTGCCGAGCAAGCCAGTTAGGCGCTGAAGCATTCCAAGGAATTTAAGGTACCCATTTTTCACCTGGGTAGAGTGCAGCACAGTTTGGATGAATTTCTTGCTGAAGGAAATTAATGAACCCTACAGACATTATGCACAGCTTTTTTAGGGAGACTTACTAATCTTAATGTACTTTTTTCATGGCTATGTGATTGATATAATAAAATATGTTTAGAATTTCTGGAAATTTACCGGTAGATCTGGGCCCTGTAACAAAGATTTGCAATGAATCGTAAGTCTATGGCAAATCATTTACTAAAGTGTGTGATTGATTGCAAATTGTATTATGTTATAGACTCCTGAGGGTCTCAACTTTGGTATTGCAATTGGTGAAGACTTTGGAAAAAAAATTATGTCCGTCTTTCTCATTAAAATATGTGCTGATCGGGGAATAAGTTTCCTGGTATCGAATAGCAATTTGCTTCTCATTTTAGCATGATTTCTACACTGAACATATTTTGTTTAGCAACTTTTTCACATATAACTGAACAGTAATTTTTTGAAAATTTCTTATCTGTGTCAAATATGAAAAGTAGAATTATTCCTTACTGATATTCTACAGAAACTTGAGATAGCATAAGGTGAAATGGTGTAATGCAATTGTAAGATCATGTGCTCAGAGAAAATTCCAATATAATCCAGATTGTTTCATGGAATAAGTTATTTTCTTCATCTATTCAGGATGGGAGGTGCATACGAGGATAGCCTACATCGAGACCAACTGGCCATACTTCTTAGGGTTTGGTCTCCCACTAGCTATCATCACTTCACTCCCTAAGTCTTACTTTGTGAGTGGCTGCGTCTTTTCAACGGTCTTCCCACTTTTCATCATCAGCGGGAACGAAGCACAACCTCCTCCAAAACCATGGTGAGTTATTCTCCATCCATTATTTTGTGGGTCTTTCCACCCCTTCTCCCCTAAACTAAAGAATTGGGCTTACGACTACACCGAGACCAACTGGCCGTATTTCTTAGGGTTTGGCCTCTCACTAGCTGTCATCACTTCACTCCCTAAAGGCCACCGCACACTACACGACTTTTAGTCTTAAGACCTTAAGACTAATTTTGCAAATATTGAAACAAGCTGTAATAAGTCATCTTACGGCAAAGTAGTTGATACTTGATATTTCATAAAGTTTTAAGCATCAAGTACCTTGTCATGAGAGGGCATATTACAGCGTGTTCAACATTTGCAGAATTGGTCTTAAGGTCTTAAGACTAAAAGTCGTGTAGTGTGCGGTGGCCTTAAGTCTTACTCTGTGAGTGGCTGCGTCTTTTCAGCTGTCTTCTCTCCATTCATCATTAGCGGGAATGAAGCACAACCTCCTCCAAAACCATGGTAAATTTCTGCCTCTATGCCTGAATTAGTTGAAATAATTAGAATGCTTAAGGGGTATTGCTACGTGGAGGCGTCATCTTGTATTGGTGCCAACTCTCATCTTTCAACCAGAGGGTCGTAGGCTTGATTCCCACCCACGACATTAGTTTACTTCAAAAAGAAATTTATCCACATTGTGGTGCACTCAACTCGGGTTGAACTTAAAAAAAAGGGAATCACGACTGAAGTCTTTATTTGTAAGCCGCCTTTTTTCAATGGTCTTCCCTCTTTTTATCTTCTGCGGAAATGAAGCACAACCTGATAAATTACCAAATTACCACCTCTCCCAAAGTAGGATGAAATCATTTAGGCAAAGAATATTTCCATTTCTTTTTGAGTATGTGTTTTTACGGGTTTATTATTTTGGGGGAGGGATGGATGTGTAATGAAGTTGCTGCCAAACTCAGTATAATGAGTTGCTCGGGACCATCAAAATTTCCTTGTTATAGCAGTAATCTCTTTATAGCCGAGTTAAAAAACAATGAGTTATCAAGAGCTGGGACCAGATTTGTTCCCTCTCTATATCAGATATTTCATTGTATCAGATCTCTTTCTAACTAGTTTCTACTGTAAATAAATGAATTGCGTTGTTAGGGAGAAGTGCCAAACGTTGTTTAGACTAAACTAAAACTTTCTTTGTATTTTTGTATTTCCTTCCAGTGACTTCCAAGTTCGGATCTTCTCATTTGTCATCGGCGTGGCCAACAAACTCTTCTACCGCACGGTGAAAGGACCCATCAAATCATCCCGAAGTCGATGAATGACGGGCAAGGCCAACAAACCATTGTATCTTGCCATGATAGGATCTTTCAAATCATCATGCAGAAGCCCTTAGTTGGCATCTGTGCTATGGTCGGGTAATAATATTGGATAATTTGTCTCGGGCCTCTGAATAGGTGACTAGAGAGACGGCGTGTTTAAATGCTATATACTATCATTATTATTATCACTGTGAGAAGAGGGACAATGTAAACAACACCCATTCAAGCATTAACAATAGCTAGATGAATACATAAGAATTTACCATCCTTCTTGTTCTGCAGAAAAATGTTGAAGAAGAATGGCACCTGGGAGTCATTTGTCCCTTTTGCTTACAGTTCATGGAGTTAAAATGGTCATTGCATTAGCTTGGCAAAGAGACTGTTTTATCATACACAGAGCATGCCATGTCAACCGTCTTTAAGTCGATGAATTGTCATTGAGGAGCTAGTGAAAAACAGCTATGGCGGACAATATACGATTATTCACGGCCTCCAGATGGTGCAGTGGGAACTATCATCCCCAAAGTCACGCCGAGAGGCTATCATCCTGAGGGCGCAGCCCGAAGGATGATAGCCTCTCGATCAGCATGACTGAGGGGATGATGGTTTCACTAAACCCATCTGAAGGCAGTAAATAATCGGTTTATATCCATCATCGATAACACACGCAAAGTTACTCCTGATGTTAGATTAGATTTTTTATATTTTTTTTTATTATGCTATGAATAATGGATCCAAACATAAAACGAGGAAGTGGACACTGGCACACGTCAAAATTAGGCAGCCTCAATTGCCTTCGCGCAAATCAGCGTACACATAACACACAGTAGGCTGCACGGCCCCGGCCGCCCCGGCACTGTGCATGTCCAGCTGCTTGCGCGTGGCAATCGATCATCATAACGCGTAGCAGCTTTGCCACACAGCTGCATAAAACAGCACGTACCGTTTTGTTATGTCACAGAAACGTCACCCGGTAATAGTTCATCTGGGAAGCCGTAAATAGTTTCCGAACTATTTACGGATGACGTCACATTTAAGTGAATTTAGATGCCGGTGGGAGATATTAATAGTCACGTGAATGGATTTAGACCAATCACGGGCTCAGAATCTTTTTATGACGGATATAAACTGTTATATCTTACTGTGACAGGACCAATCAAATCGTCCAGGGGTTAATGAAAGACGGCTACACCCTATCATGGAGGAATTAATCAAATGGTTTGTCTATGCGCATCACCATTTTGTTGTTTAAATAGGTATGAATGTTTTATTTAATTGAATTTGAATTTTGTAATTCAGTGTACTTATCACATTTGCAATCTGAAATATATTCTTATTTGTTGTGTTACTATTTAACCTGAATAAGGTCAGGCTTCTTTGGGTCTCCTTTGGCAGGGGGAAGGGGGAGGGTCATTGAAAACAATTATTATAAAAGGTTTTGAGGCAACGGTGGTTGCACATTGGTATTTTTACCCTTTGAGCGACTACTGACATCTCTTTGAGTTTGGTGCTCCTTATCCAAGCATAATAGACAAAGATTATATTGACCGCCTGTTCATAGCTAGGGCCCACCTACATGAATTGTTTCCCTTCGGATCGAAATGTGTGTTATAGAACCTGTCTAAAGAGGTCACTTGTTTTCATTGGCCACATTTTCTCTTTCCCTTGGGTGACCACTGTAGACAGGTTTGACTGTGCATGTGAGCATGATTTTTTTTACTTGTATACCGCAGAGATGCTAACCTTTCTGGAATACTTGTGATAGAAATTAAAATGTAACACAGTGGAAACTCAGTATTACTTTGGATCATCCAAAATACCTTGTTATAGCAGTAATCTCGTTATAGCAGGGTTAAAAAACAGTGAGTTAGAAAGAGCTTGACCCAAACTGTTACCTATTTATATCAGGAATATTTTTTATTGTACATAAACCGAGATTCCACTGTAGCTTAGCCTAATATTTTCTCGGGCGAGAAAAAGATAGAGAGCAAAAGGGCATGCTTTTCTCACAAAGAATATGTCAGTCATCTTTTTGGTAATTTACATTTTAATTTCCATTGTCATGCATTTTCCGGAAGGTTTGGCATTACTGTGGCCGAGGTTTAACTGTAAATTCAGTATGCAATTTGAATGATTTCCTATACCAAATACGTTACCTAAAATGTTTTTGATGATTGAGTGATATGTATACACTTGTAAGAGGAGGTTGTGTTTTATGTTAACATTATTGGAAACATGTATTGATTAATGAATTATGCTTTTGAAATAAAGTATATTATAATCAATATTGGAAACAATATCTTTTTTTATTCTTTATTCAATAATATAGCAATATTGATTGGCCTTAGGGCAACACGACAGACATGTATATTGCCTGTATCACAGATGAGGGTAATATTTGTGTCCCTGAGACATTTCAATATTGCTACTTGTATGAGGTATTTACCAAATCAGACATCGAGAACCAAATCAGAAACACTAAGGAAATTATCTACAAACATTGAAATAAAGGCTTCGACATGGTATAACAACCATTTAAATTCTGGGTTGCCATCTAAATGTCACTTTAAGAAGCAAATTTCTGAAAATGCTTTTAACACTTTGCTGGCCCCTATTTTCCAATCATACTGTCTTAATAAGTGGTTCACCAACAGTTGCAAATTGTATGCCTTCTGTACACACAGAGGTTGTTCTTGACGACCTGAAAGCTTTCCTTACACAGACTTGCCTTACAGAGCGATAAGTGATGTATGCAAACTGGATACCAAGTACAGTGAAACCTCTTTATAATGAGGTCCTTGGGACCATGAAAATTACCTTGTTATACAGTCTAACCTCTTTATAACAAGGTCGTTGGGACCAGCAGAATTACCTCTTTATATTGAAACATTTTTTATATCAGGGTCAAAATACAAATGCAAAGAGATAAGACCAGGAAAATTACCTTGTTATAACGAGAGCTTGTTATATCAGTGCTCTTTATCAGGTTCCTCACTATATCAGGGTAAAAAACAAAGAACTATAAAGAGCTGGGACCAATAAATCACCTTGTTATAACAGGTATCTCGCTAGATCCGACCTCTTTATAACAAGGTTCCACTGTATTTTAATTCAATTGTTACTAAGCAGTGTGTGGAATACCATGCAACTATGGTCATTGGCAAGAAAGGTGCATAAATATGAATCTAGGAGTAAACCTGCCTACTTCCCCTCATCCTTTTCCTTCATTCACTCTAATCTTTCGAATCGTCCCATCTTTATCAATTTTCCTCTCCATTTTACTCGATCTTATTTCTCAGTTCTCTTCCCAAACTTTCCTCTTTTCAAATCATTCTCAATCATCCAAATAGGCGGGTTTAGTATCACACATTCTTGGCAATGAATGTAGTTAGATGGTATTTCTTGAACCAGTAAGTAACAATTGAAATACAGTACTTGGAATCGAATTTGCTAACATTATTTATTGCTATGTCGGCAAGCATTTGGGTAGTCGAGCACAACCAGTGTGCAAATATAATGTATAAACTTTGCATTTATAAGTAAACTCACCTACCGTATGCATTATGATAGATCTCGAAGTAGTTTATCCAAACTTTCTTTCTTACATTCACCCTTCTTTCATTCTCTTGCCCTCTCGCTCTCCTTCACTCTCCTCTCATTCCTGTTTGGCCTTATAAGAAAGTTATGAATGTTAAACTGTTTAGACAAATTGGCAACTGATGAAGTCATAGGCGCACAATGGACCATTTATTATATACACTGTACATATCAATATTATAAAATGCTAACAAAACATGCTTTTCTTAAGAAAATTCTGTTTTTGTGTGTAATTTACAGACATGTAAAGAAATCATTTGGGAGAGGGTTTTGGGGAATCGAAGGAACAATTTCATTTTTCATGGGGATTCCAAAATTCCAAATCATTGCAAAAAAGTTTGGCCAGTTTTGCATGACTGGAGATCCCCTTACCACACTTGAACACAGGAAAATCTCGTTTTGAAGAGATTGGCTACAACCAAAAATGATACATACAGTGGAAGCTCTGTATTACGAGGTGCTTGACAGTTGACACCATCAAAAATTAGGAGCTGGGACCAGATTTTTTACCTCTTTATATCAGATATTTTGTTACACCACATCTCTTTATAACGAGTTTCCACTTTATGAAAGGTAATTTTCACTGGTCACAGCTCCTTATAGCCTAGATAAACAAAAAATAATTAATTCAGACCCATTGGATTTTCAGCTGATTTTACCTCAGATATGTGGCTGGAATCAGGTAGTACTATTTCCAGTTGAATATTTCTGTTATCATTATTACAGTCTAACCTCGTTACAACGAGGTCGTTAGGACCAGAGGAATAACCTCTTTATATTTAAACCTTGTTATATCAGGGTCAAAATGCAATAAAATACAAAGAGATGGAACAAGGAAAATTACTTTGTTATAACGAGAGCTTGTTATAACAGTGCTCTTTATAACGAGGTTGGACTGTATTATTCATTCTGCCATCAATAAGTTTGCAACAGTAAAAATGACAAATGTATCACAGTAAATGAAAATAGATATAAAAAGTGGAAAAAGGAGAAGGTAAGAGAGTAAGGCAAGAAAGGTGAATGCCCATCCATATGGGTAGTCTGCCAGAACAGACCCTTGGCTTTCATTGTGCGCATGTACAGAGGGTACTACAGGGTATGCATTGTGTGTCAACATACTCTCGCCAAGGCTGAGGATAGAACAAAACTGTGTGTGATGTAGTCACACAATGCATACCCTGTATCACGCTATGCTCCTGCACACACCGAAAGCCTAGGGTATGTGCTTGCAGACTAATCCATACTCCATATGCCAGGGTTTGCAAAAGTGAAGTTCTTCACTGTTACCCTGAGGCATGCATGGATGGTAATGTTATTGACTACAGTGTCGTATCAACTGAAACCAGTTGAACTAGAACTTAAATGTTTGTCCTGAGAGTTCAGCTGTTTATTACAAATATACGCTAGAATTTAAGGCATTTGCAGACAAAAGGGGGCTACAGCCACCTACCCCCAGGTTACACGGTCCCTGTGGTTTGCTGTTTTATTTACTCTTATATCATGAGATGCCCGATAAAACTTGATTACTTTCTGAGTCGAAAGGATGCCCTTTTAACGGAGGCTCCATTGTACATGACTTTTCCAGGCCTGGAATAACAAATGAAAAATTCCATGATTTTTCCAGGTTTTCCATGACCTCAGGAACCCTAATGTTACATATCATTTTCACTTTTCCCAGAAGTAATTCACCCTATCTGATAGCGATCTCTGTTTTGGAGATCCGCTTTGCATGCCCGATGGTCCCCTTGAGACGCTTGCAAGGTACAAGCCAAACTCAAAGTCATTCCGCGTCAAATGAAATTCTATTCTGGTGCAACTCGCATTGAGCTGGTGCTCCTTCGTCATGCATCTGTAACGTTCACAAAGTTCTTTGTCAAAATACGACACAACATCTTGTCGACTGGCACGTCCGCCTTCAACAATCTTCTCAAGGTCTACAATGCAAGATCGTAAGCCATGGCCGCTCTCATTGATGGCATGATCTTTTCCAAAAGGTGACGGCGAAAAAAGATAGCTGAGAGCGCTCCAACCATAAGCAACACAGCTTGGCCTACGGGTTTGACTGCCTGCAGATATCACAGAAACCATGCTAGGATCGTGGTAAAACAAGTGAAGAATAGCAAAAAGATGTATTGTTACGTGATTGCAGCTACTCATAAATCGAAGGTTCTGGATATGAAACGAAAGTATCTCGAGCTCAAAATATTTCGCCTCCTCCTCGAGATTCTCTAATTCCTGGGACGAGATTGTATCGAAGATTCCACCGCTTTGGATGAAGCGAAGGATATGCATGAATAATTCTTCATCTCGATTTATGACGAAATTCCCGCTGGTATCAACTTGAGATACAACGTTACCATGGATCATCTTTGAAAACAGCGAGTCTCCCTGTCCTAAAACATTGTTCAAATTCAACTTGTAAATGTTACCATTTATCACGAATCCAACCTTTTCTGGAGGCTTCATATTCGCCTCATCAACTTTCTGTTGCAGTTGTTGCAGTCGCTCGCTTACCGCTTCCTTCAATTCATCAATCAAGAAAAAATCTGCCTCCTCTTGTAGCATTTCAAGCTCGTTAAAGCCTTCTGGCAGAACGAGCTTACCGCTTCTCATGAAGTTCAAAACGTGGCGGAATATCTTCTCATCCCGGTCGATCATGTAGTTCCCATGTTTGTCTTTGGTAGATGGGATGGGACTATCCAAAAGGGTTGCAAAGAAAGAGTCGGGATATCTGGTTAAAGTGACACGTGAGGTCTGGTAGATTTTGCCACCGACATTCAAACTGACAAATCTGTCAGAGTCAGAATCAAAGTTTTCAGGAGTAGACATCTTCTTATTTAATCTCAAATTAGGGAAGTGTAAGTAGCTCAATGAGGGCAAATCTCCTTCCATGAATAGTGAGAGAACGGCTTCTAGTTCTAATACTGAGAAGTCTGACAATCGTTGTGCTATGATCATACCTTCACTGGGAGCAGAAGGGACAAAGGATTTTGTACAAAGTAAACAACTTCATTCAAGGGTTCACAACGGCTAGATACACCCAAAATAAATTTCCATCGCTCGGCACTTCATATTCTGTGCAGAAATGTCAATTAGGCTACATACGATGAATGGGGGCGTTACTTTCTTTTGTGTCAAAGAAGCTAGTATTGTGAAGGCTTGAACGAAGTTGTTAACTTTGTCCAAAACAGCTTTTTCTTCTGTTTACAGTGCATGGTAATGTATTGGTTTTGAGAGCCGGAAAATGACTCAGTATATAGTACCTGTCTGCCTGTCCTGGCTTGTCTTGTCTTTCCGTTCACGCCAACAAACAATTCGATGAGTGGATCTGGATGATTATGCCTGGCATTTTTAGAAGTTAGATACATTGAATTGCTGACATTAAGAAGGAGGCAGACCACTACGGTCTACGCTAGAGCCGGAGAGGAAGAAGAAGAATTTTTGGCTTCCAATCTAAACCATGATTCTATTATCTAACACAACAACGTCGTAACATCGGTTCATGATCGTAGGCTTAGACTGACTTCAAAATGCGAATCCTCAAAAGAACTGCTCAAAATGTACACTCGGCGGCTATACGCTGCAAACACTTTTATGGGGNTTGAACATTGACGCATGCGCACGTGATGGCACTAGTGAGGACTTTATAGCTCGATGCCATCTAGCTTCCTATTCGGGCTTCATTTGACATTTTACACTTTATGTTATCATTCTCTTTTATCAAACTGACATTTACATTTATATTTACATTGTATGTTTATCTTACGTGCCGACAGGATAGCTGACTAACGTAAAATGTAAAATACCAGATTTAAAACGTTAATATTCATGAATCCTGGCTTGTGAGGACTGTGCTGGTGATCACCAAACAGCCTCAATAGTGTTTCCTACAAACCTTCTAAACTGACATTTTATCGCTTTTATAATCTAATAAATATTATTAGAATCAAATTAGTTGCATTTAATTTGCCGAGCTTAAGATTAATTATTAAAAGTGTTTACAACAAATCGATCTCAAAGTTTATTTGAATCTTGAAAGTGCTCGTTTTTTTATGCAAAGATGATTATTTAGGGGGAAAAACAACGGTGAAAGCACCATTTCCTGAGTACTCAAAAGATATGTTCTTATATACGCACATCTTGAGACATTTTGTTGTTTTCATATAGTACTGAGTCACAAATGGCTATAATAATGTACCTTTTATTAAAATCGGCCGAAAAAAGTCGGGGCAGATCCACAGCTTTGGAAGAATGCGAATTACCATTGAGACATCTCCCGTTGCCATGAAAATGTCGTGGGCCATTATGATAGTCCAAGCTTCTAAATGCATGTGCGCACCGTGGGGGGGGGGTGGGGGCGATAGCCCCCCCGCGCCCCCCGGGTCAGGCCCGGCCAGGAGACGCCAAAATTTGATGGCAAAAGGAACCAAAATTGCTGTGAAGGAGGCGCCAAATGGAACGAAGAGGAGGCACAATCATTTTTGATGACCTTTTTTTTTTGCTTGCTTTTAATTGCCAGCTCGATCAGTCAGTCTCCGGGGGCGCCAAATTTGTGCTCAGCTCCCCAGGAATCAAAATCCTGGATGCGCGAATGAAATGCATCCGCGGAAAACTAAAGTATCCTAGCTTACGATATTTTATAGCGAAAAATTCGGTATGATTTTCCATTCATTCTGCAGAATAAAAAAAGGGTCAAAAGTTGTGCCGAATGCGTCAAGCCATGGGGAGTGGGTCTGGGAGCTTCCCCGGAAAATGTTGATTTCTATACGACCACAGGTGCGCTTTACTGGGCATTTTTTTTTGGGGGGGGGGTCAAGACACATAAAATATTTTGCTTTAATTGCATGAAAATCGTAATGAGTATATACATAACATGTGAAGTGTGAGTTCCGAATTTGCGAAGCAGGGGAGGCCGGGGGCACAATCTTTTTCGGAAAAATATCGCGTTCTGCATAATGTGTGAAAAAAATTGCATGGAAGTCCAAAAGATGGAAAATGTGGCAAAAAAGCTTTGCTTGCATGCCAAAATTTAAAGGCGGGTTAAACATATATGCCTCCTTTGTGCCCCCTATCCTACTTGGTTCCACCCCTTCATTTTGCATTTCAGGCCAAGTAAATTCAAATTTGATCGAAATCTTCCATTCAATAGAGTAGAGAAAGAATGTTCGTGTTTACCATTCGAATTTGGCCCTTTCTGTCGCTGACAAAAACTGCGTTTTAAACAATATATGTAACTCTGTGAAAGTTGAAGGGCCCGCAAACCATGGCCCGAACCCCTTTACGGGCACACTACGGCATATGAGAATCGGAGATGATATGCACAGAAAACTGAATGAAGAAATTCATAAATGTACATATAAGAGCTATAAAAAGTCATTCTAAATGTATTATCGGCATCCCCTGCAGGCCACATGATATGTGTATATATACATCAGCATCCGCAGAATTAAATTTTTCAAGCGGGAAAAAACCTCTATATGGGGTACCTTTTCATCGCATCCCTTATATTTGGGTGTGGGGTGCGTGTATTTTTTTTTTTTTTTAATATTTCACAACGAAGTTACAAAATAATTCCCCACCCGTTCTAAAGGAGATTTAAAAAATATCAGTTTGCGACAACAAAATTGGCTTAAAGTGGAAACAGGAAGAAAAGGCCTAAGAAATTAAGTTTTATGCCATTAGGGAATTTTGTTCTTCCCAAATACAATGTTTTTTAGTTCATCACATTTAGACCTAGCGTTTAGGAGAAAAACAATTTTGAAAATCCTGGTCAGATGTATTGAGAAATACGCGAGTCGTGAGGTA
>BQKZ01009247.1:0-24759 GCA_036244855.1 Temnopleurus reevesii
TGCTCGAATGGTATGGGGCATGTGACAGTCTGTGTGTCATTAAATGTGTGTGAAATCTTACTCTGCATTCAGTTCGGGGAGGTAATGGTATAAATGCTCGAATGGTATGTATGGAAGCAGGAACCCGTCAAAAACATCACTCCCCGTCATGTAGTAATTCGAATTGCTACACGACAGTAATTAATTACCGACATGTAGCAAATAATTACCGTCGTGTAGCAATTCGAATTACTACACGACAGTAAATCATTAGTGTCACGACTCTAAATAGTTGAGCAATGATTCGGAAATACCGTCGTGTAGTAATTCAAATTACTACATGACGGTAATTAATTGCTACATGTCGGTAATTATTTAGCGTCGTGTAGTAATTCGAATTACTACACGACGGTAATTATTTGCTACATGTCGGTAATTATTTAGCGTAGTGACGTTAAATCAACCAATGGGATCGCACAGCAGGACTATTTAGTGTAGCGACGTTAAATCAACCAATGATATCGTTCGTTACTTCACAGTCTTAAGAAGCACTTTAATTCGCACGCCGCGCAATTTGATTGCCCCGGCCGGGCCGTGCCGGGTCGCGTTGTCGGACCGGACGCGCGGAGCTGAGCTCGAGGAGACTTGCAGGCTGCATGCATGCATGAACTCTCCTCAGCAATGTTCAGGCTCAGTGGACTGTGATAGAATTTGTTTTGGTAAGTTTTAAGTTAAGTCTTTGGCATCAAATAGTACTTAACGTGTCAGATATTTTCTTCCACGCATCTCACACATCCTACTGTACTAGTCTAGTATTTTTCTTCCATTCCCGTAAAAAAGCACTAGCTTAAAACAGGATTGGAGTAAGATACAGTATTACCACCGAATCATCACCCCTGCAAGCATGGGGCCAACAGGATTGGGATACGTACCCGAATTCGGAAACGGTAGATATTGACACTGTTTCAATATCGGAAGTGTACGGTTTAGAGTCTACTGCCACACGCGTGTGGTTATAATGCACATTGTAAGCCCATAGATACGCCGTGGCCACTGCCACATGCGTGTGGCAGCATACACATCAATTAATACTAGGAAATGGTATCGTAAATGTTTTCTATTGCTTTGGGGCCACCAAGAAAAAAAAGTTAGTGTGGAGCCTTGCATAATAACTTTTAAGGAATTAATATGTGGCCTTGTGTAGGTAAATGTCATCATGAAGAATCTCACAGAGCCACCTACACCGAATATTCTGTCTCTTTCTGGCCGCTTTTTCATTTAAATGGCTGACATTGTTTTGATCCTGTTCACTTTACCATAAAGATAAAGTGAACAGTCAATGTTAGCCTACTACTACTAGCCACTTAGATGAAGAAGCGGCCAGAAAGAGACAATATTTGGTCTAAGAGCCACCTTGGGGCTTATTACTTGCAAATAAGACATCAAAAATACACAATTTGTTTCAATGAATATCTATGGGCAATTCAGCAATTACATGTAGTAATGTTAACTTTACACTTTAGGGGTGCTTGGCTACTTCTGAATCTCATATTAAGACAAACTCCATATGGGATGGTATGTATGGTTGGGACATACTACTCATTGGCCGCCTTAAAATAACCACACCATATCTGCAGATTAATATATGCTCAGATTGTTGACTGGAAAGCTATGTGCAGAAAATTGGGCGACAAACGCAAGCAATGTTTTTTACTCTGCGCCTGTACAAGCTTCTTGTTTAACTAGACCACCTAACTCTCCATTGATTTAACACGCATCAAAACACTATCATCTCCTTTCCTAGAAAGCGCTTAGTCCAATGCGTACTTTCGATTTTACACACAAAAAGGCGTTGTGCGCAGGTGGTCAATGTAAAAAAAGGTGGTTGATGAGCAGTAGAGTTACCATATACCCTAGTGAGACTTTAAAACAGACCAAAGCAGAAATAACATTGCCTCCTACTTTGGCTACAGCAGGCTCTTGAATTTCTGTTAGTAACATTAGAAGAAAAAGGATATGGTTATTCACCCTTCTTCTTAGGAAGTTTTCCCTCCAAAACAAAGAGCTGTTAAAACAAAAGTTTTTGTAAGATTGCTTTCTTCAGTTTTCCCCAAGTTTGTATCATAGTAACACAACATACATTTATAAGCATGTTGTTAATCCCTCAAGAGATATCCCTTGAATCTATCCCCTCTGATGTTCTGATATACTTCACACGTCCTCTCAACCATCTCTATGAATAGAGAAGTGTACCTTTCCCATGGCTCTTATCCCTGATTTCTTGCCATTAAATTAGATCCCCAATCATCTGTTTAATCCATATTGTCCCTGTAGTTGTATAAACATCTCTGCCCCTAAATTGTTTCTTTTACACCTGATTACAGGATTTAGTAATTACCTGCATAACCCCCATTGTCCCTAGAACACACATTGCCAAATCTTCCCCCAGTTCCAATAATTAATGTTTAGTTTCAGTAGAGAAAGGAGACTTCGCTCTTGCCCCTCTTGGGGAGCACACCAATACTGCTCTGGCCAGATTTCCATGTCTTTGGCGCCAAACAGAGAAGCCAGTGTTTTATATATTATAATTTTCTATTCTATATTTCATCCTATATGTGAACAAACATCCATTATAATAAATAAATGAACGCTGTTCCCGTACTGGAATCGGTGAAAGTGCCTATACTTTCTGTTTGAGACTTTTTAGTTAAAATTATACAACACACCATGCTACACTATATTTATTTAGTGTTACATTTTGTTCATTTTTAAAAGTTATAATAAGAATGTATGTTATGAAAGTAATACAAAAAAAATCAGCAAAATTTTCCACTCTTTTGCAATTTCTTTTTTTTTCTCTCTCTCTCACAAATGTATGTCAGATTTTGAGCTACAGTATACTGCATGGCAAATTTACAGGATAATCATGAAGGTAAGATTGCTTGCAAAGCTAATTTTTTGTCTTACCTGAACAAAGTTCAGGGAGAGACATACTGTGGCCACTTTTCCTGTTAGTCAGTTGGTCTGGTGGTCTGTTGGACTGTTACAAATATGTTTTTGTTGAAGTTGCTCCAATTTCTTTATTTCTTCATCAATTAGTTTCAAACTTGGAACAAAGGATCCTTGAATAATACCACATGTGTGATGAGGATGATGAAGTCGAATGTCATCTCGGGGTCAAAAGGTCAAATGATACTTAACATGTTTAACTTATTCTCACAAAAAATGTTAGTTTTCGTTGAACTTGTTCCCATTTCTTTATTTCTGCATCAGTTGTTGATGAGGATGATATGGTCAAAGGTCATCTTGGGGTCAAAAGGTCACATGGTACTTAACATGTTTAACTAATTATTCTCATTTCTTTATTTCTGCAGCAATTTTGTTCAAACTTGGTACAAAGGATCCTTGGGTAATGCCACATGCAGGGTTGTTGATTTTTTTTATTGTACCACTACTGCATCTATCACCCAAGTTTGGTTGCCACTGGAGCAAAACTAGCATTTAATAAAAATGTTAATATTGGTATCTTGCAGCCATTTTGAAAATATGCTAATTAATATGCAAATGAACCTTTTATAAACATGTAATCAAAGTGTAACCTGTTCCAAATAAAATTCCATGGCCAAATAACCCCCCTTGAACTTTAAAACACTCAGATTGGTTATCTCGAAGTCACAATATGCCAAAATATAGAATTTTGGTGGCCATTTTGGATTTATGCAAATTAGACATCTTTCCCCTATATGGATATTTTGGGACTTTTAGTATGGTGTTCTGGAGGACTCAAAGAAATACACTGTGGTGGAAAAAATTCTGTTGCAATTTGTTCCAAGATAAAAGTTAAAATGACTGGACTAATAGCGGAGGCATTAGAATCCATCTAATTTTTTTTTGTCCCCAGATCGTCTTCAGAGGATCCGAAACATTCAACACACCGTTGCTGGGAACATTTTGAGGATGGAACATTTTGAGGATGCAGCATTCTGCTCGTGCGTCCTCAAATGTAGCCAGAGATTTGGGGTCTGCATTTCCTCCAGCTGGAAGGTCACGTCAGAGGAGGGGGAGGGGGCGGCCATACCCTTTGGTTGGTTTTAAAATGACTTGTCTGGACAAGCCCATGGACAACTTGGCCCAGATCCGTCATGACGACCTACAGCGGCTTGGGCTTGGTATGTAATATTGATGATTTATGAGTCTTCTTCTTCTTCTTCTTCTTCTTCTTCTTCTTCCCCTTTTTCGTCTTCCCCTTCTTCCTCATCTTATCCTGCTCCTCCTTCTTTTTCTTCCTCTTCTTTTCTTCTTCTTTTCCTTCTTCTTCTTCCCCTTCTTCTTCTCTCCTCCTCTTTTTATTTCTCTATTTCTTCCTCTCCCTCTCACTCTAGTTCTACGTCTCCCTCTTCTACCACTGCCTTGAATGTTCCTGTTGTGGAAATTTTGGTATATCATATGTAGAAGTTATCTTTTGTAACAATATCCCAGAATATTTTTATTTTATTTTATAATAAGGTAAAATAAAAGTCTTCTGTATCTTATTTTTCTTTACCATCCTCTTCTTCTTCCTCCTCCTCTTCTTCTTCTCCTTCTGCTTCTTCTCTTTCTTCTTTTCATCTTTTTCTTCTAATTCTTCTTCTTTGTTTTCTTCTCTTTATTATGCTGAAGAATTTTGTAGTCAGTTCAACTTATTGCTCAGCACTTGGCTTATTCTATGTAATATATCCTGATTAGGAGCACCAAAAGCTGAAATACAGGCTGGGAAGAGACAGCCAACACAGATTCCATCAACATGGACAATTGCCCAGCTAAGGGAGAAGATTAGAGAGTTGTACCCGCGCCTTATCAGCTTTACCCTGATGAAGGGTACAAAAGAAAGGAGGCTAGTTAACATTGCTGCAACAAATGTGCGCGACCTGAAGAGGGAGTTGCAACGCGCATCACTGTATATTATGGCTGATGGACCCCTGAAACCTTTGGTAAGAGCGTATGCAAAATGCCAACTAATGAAATATTCAATTTATGGAATGTTTTTGACCCTCTTTACATTGTGAAAACCGTGTTTTGGACAATGGCTTAAAAGTAGTGAATGCCCAATCAAAACAAATTGGTCGCTTGCTGGCAATAAGCCAGTTTGGAGTTCCATTCTGCGTATGAGCAGAAAAAGGTCATTTGTACCAACAGGCATGTTGGTTTTAATATTCACTTAGATAAGCATCTGTAATGAAATAATTATTCATTTATTCCTTGTATCATGCGCTTGCCATCACATCCACCCGATAACAACAAAGTGCTCATTAATGGCTAGTATTTGACGGTAATAATTGTCACTAATTCGCTAATGTATTCAATACAGGGAAATTTAATTTAATTCAATGTGTTCATTTTTGCTCTATCCATATGTCAAAGCAAAAAAAAACATACTTTTTCATACTTTTTCATTTACCTGACTTTAAACATTCATAAACTTATCAGACCATCTGTGTTTCCTGTACTGAATTTATAGGAATATTATTCAGACTTAAACTACATTAAAGTGCAAATACTTTCTACTTGCAGGCTAGAGTCAACCTCGAGCAGTTACTTCAGGAATGAAAACATTAAATGCAGCCATTTATACTGGCTCTTGGACAGTCCAAACGCAGATAACTCAGTACTTCATCATCATAGATCACATGGCCTTGCCATGTCCAGCACATGACATCGAGGGAGCAATGGATGCCCTATTCAAGTCGCACTGTATGTTCGGCTTGGAATATGCTTGCCCACTGAAGAATTTCTGGACATTTGTCCAGACTACTATCTATGGGGTAGATGTGGATATAACCCTGGAGCCACCAAAAGTAAGAGAACTGCGTGCCAAGTTGCTTTAAATCATAATATATTGCTACAAATGAAAAGAAATTCATAAGTGCAAGTCGGATGTACCAACATTTGCGGCTTGTGCATGGAATATGGTCAGGAATGTGGTCAGGATGGCTGCCCAAGGACTTAGAATTCTTTTTCCGGATATGGATGACATTTAGATTCCTATCATATAGCTCAACAGAATGGTCCAGTTGGACCAGTTTTAGAAGAAATACCAGAATACCACTTTGTAGATGGAGATGCCCATATAAGTATTCAAGATGATGGAGACAATGCTGAGGCTCAAGTGAGAAATGATGCCAATATAGATACTGGTATACAGAGTAGAGAGGACTTAGAAAAATGTGCATCACATTTTATCTAAACTAGATGAATCCTCGACCCCGCACGGTCAAAATTTATGCCTCTGCCATCAACGCAATCATAAAGATCAGTGTAGTAAAATCACCTTTTTCCGTTATAACGAGAAACCGTAATCTCGTAATCTATTCATTTAAAAAAATCACTATTTTAACACCTACCTGCTATAGGAATTCGGTCAACAAGCTTCAAGAATGTGGTGTATTGTTTTCTGGACGGAGGAGAGTAAAGTATCAGTAGGTATCACAGTACAGCGCAGTGTGCGGGCGACACCCACCGTGCGACAGCTGAAATCCCCACTTTTTTAATTAAAAATTTTTAGTGTAAAATATTAATATTTCCACATAAATTTGACATCATTTGAAAGCTTGTACCTTCACCTTTCGATATATCACCATAATATCACATAAAACATATAACTTACATTATCATGACCCTCTATAGACCGCCCCTTTATCCCCCTTTTTGAACTCATTCGCCACGTTCGTGACAACCTACATTTGATGTGTACCTAGTTTTAATTCAATGCGCTTGAACACTAACATCGGGATTGCTTTGAAAATATTATCAATCGAAAGAGGACATCTTCCTCTAAATTTTGGTATAAAAATCAGGGGGGGTACTTATTGAAATCCGTTCTGAATTTCCAAGAGAATATTTATTCGCTTTTTTATGATGATAAAACAAAATAAAATAATGGAGAAATTTATATCAAATTCGAGAGAATTTTACGGAGAAAACGATAATAACATTGCCCAGTTTGGTCGCGAGATGGCGCCAGAGCGCCAGTCCAAATACTAGACCCATGTGCAGCGTTTGCGAGCTCATATTGCACACGCATAGATCATGGCGACTTCGAGCTCTCCCCGCTCTCCGGCAGTGGAAATTGCCGATGAAATGACCGATGAAATTGGGAAAACTATTACAGATGATCAAGAATTAGAGCAGATTCTAGGTAAGTCTGACATTTCAACAATATTATCATTCATTTTAACACATTAAACTTTACTTAATCGGCATTTTAGCGTGTGTAATGTAGGTGTTTTGATCTGAAATGTTGCGTGAGTTGCGATCACTTGTAGTGATGATGCATCTTGTGAGTTAAACAGCGCGATTAAAAATGCAATCAAAACACATATTTTTCTCATTATTGTTTTGTTGTTTACCATTTATAATTTTAATCATGCTTGTATGAATATTCTTTTTTACTTTTACCACGGGAAAAATATAGAAAAATAAAGAAATAAGGCTTGCTGGCATGGAACTTCTTATTTTGAAGGCAGCTTTTATTTTGCCCAACTGGCAAGCGAGATCAGCGTGGGCGAGCGAGCTGCGAGTTTGGGAAATAAATTTTTACAGAGCATCCATCGGGAAATCATTTAATTGATTTGGTTCAGGATTTTTTTTTTCAGTTAAAATCTGAATTGATAAGCCTATAGTTATGAATTTTACCCAAGCCAAATTTAAAAAAAATATATATATATATATATATATATATATATCCTTTGTAGTTGGCGAATCAGGGATTTTAAGGCCAATTCTTGAATTGATTTTTTTTTTCTTGCAAACTTTCATGATTTTTTTTTCTTTTTTTTTTGCATCTATGTAAGAACCATTTATTTATGAATATAATTAATTATTTTCTCAACAGATGATGAAACATATTACATGTTGAAGTCAATCTTCCTACCGAAAGGCAGAGGTAGACGCAAATCAATTCCCAAAATGGGTCCAACCAACCGACTGCTACTGCAACTTCACATGCTAAAGACCAATCATCAAAAATCATGGGCTGATGTTACCTGTTGGATGAAGATGCTCTTCCCTCAGTATCCCTCATCAAAATGCAGGCATCTTATCGAGAAGATTTTGAAGGCTGCATCATCTCTTGGCCCTAATTTGAACATTGACGATTTTCTTGACAAGGATCTTGATCTCAACTTCATTGGTAATTTTTTTTTAACTTATTATTTTCTCATGTATTCAAATAGATTCACTTAATTTAGTTATCAAAAACTTATTATTGGTACGAATAATGGTTCCAATATCAATTTACATGGCCAATTTTACCAAAACATAATAGGCAGACTATTAACAGAATTTTCTGTGAATCAAGACAATTCATAATTATCATCTGTTATTCTCAAAAAGTACAACTTCAACCAGACACATTGACAGACATATTCGCATTTATTATATTAATGAGTGACAATAATAATTTCTTCATTTATTTATTTATTTTATTTTAGGTCCCAACTGCAAGAAAGCTGGCATCACAAGAGCAACATTCCTTGACCCAGTCGTACCAGATGAACGTCAAATGACAAGAGGTGTCCTTCTGGAAATGTCGGCTGCATTCGGGTCTGATCTTTTCGCACATGTCAATCATATCTACCCAAATAAGTATACTGTCAAACAAATAAACTCAGAACTGAAGAAAACCAAATCAAACCATGCACGTCAAAATAAAAGTAAAAGTAGAAATGAGCAGATTGTTCTCAACTACCTCGAAGAACAAATAAGTTTCGATGGTGTTGAAAGTGTAGAGACTCCGGCTCAAAGCAAAGCCGATCATGAAGCCATCCCAGTCTGCAAAGAAGAAAAGACAAGCAAAAAGAAGAAGAAGCATTAGAAGAAGGTCATGAGTGAATTTCTGTCTGATAATTCTGAGATAGAAAGCCTGAAACAAAAAGTGAAATTTCTTAGTGAGGATAGCAAAAGCAAGTCAAGAGTGCTTTCAAAATTGGAACATCAACTGGCACAAAAAGGGAAAGAAATTGAGAAGAGGGAAAGTACAATTCAGAAGCTTCAAACTGAAATTGGGAGGGTCAGATCATGTCTTGAGGAAAAGAAAGAAGAAGTGAGAAATTTCAAGTCGAGATCAGCATACCATGTTGAAAGGAAAAGGCAAACTTACTTAAGTCATAAAGAAAGAAAATTGGATGCAAGAGAGGTTGAGTTAGACAAATTAGCAAAGAAGCAGAATAAAGTTAGAAATTTGAGGAAAAAAAATATCAAAACTGGAAAAACGAATGGAAAGAAGGAAGAGTCGTCAAAGAGAACTTGAGATTAAATTAAATGAAATGGAAGTGAAATGTGCACTTCTTGGTGAAGATATAGATAATTGTATCGACTTAAGGTCAGAGAGTGTTGGACACCCATACAAGAATAGTGTGGAGAAGTGTGTGATGGAACTATGTGGGGAAAATGAGGTGTCCACCACAAAAGTTGGAAATGTTATAAAGGTAGTGGGGAAGTGGATATTTGGGTCAAAAATGAAAGATATGCCATCAGCTTCAACAGCTAACAACTTCATGGACAGGGCTCATGTTTTAAGTAAGATACAAATTCGGGAAGGGATTTCAGAGTGTGAGGGATGGACATTACATGGGGATGGTACTTCCAGGGATGGGAAAAAGATTATTGGGCAACAAATAACGTTAGATAGTGGTGAAACATTGTCTGGGGGGTTTGCATCAGTGGCAGTGGAAGATTCAATTACGTTGTTAGATAATGTCATTGCAATGATGGAGGAACTGAGTGAACTTGCAGATGAGGGTGAAAAGGAACAGGCTTGTAAAGAAATGTTCAAAAAGATGATGGCCGTCATGTCCGATAGATAGAGTGTCAACAAAGCATTTAATGCCAAGTTGTCTGAATATCGAAATTCATTACTCGAAGAAAATTCCATTGATTTGGAATTCCTTTTCTGCAATGCACACTTCCTCCTGGGGCTCTCAAACAAATGTGAAGCGGTACTAAAGGAGTTTGAGAAAAAAATCATTGAAGAACAGGGGACGGGATTAGGTAGAGATAGACATGGAAAGTTTTCCAGGTTTCATGCTGTTGAGTCTGCAAGTGCTCGTTTTGTTAGGACAGCTTGCGATGTATTTGGGCCGCGGGGTGACCAAAAAAATGGGTGCAAGGACCAGTGGAATTCCTTCTGTTCAGAACATCTTAGAACCAAATCTCATATCACAAGTTTTAGGATGAATCGTTTCAACAACTTTTTCATGGGTGCTGCTGGTCTATTCAAACACCATGATGACATAAAATCATTTTTGCAAAACTATAAAGGTGATTAGAATATGAAGCTGGAAAGTGTCCTTCATGATTCAGGGAGTGAAGAAATACTTTCAATCATCAGAGCGTTAGGGCTAATATATTTCACCATAACGGGTCCATTCTGGAAAATGCTCCACAGCAGCACTCATTATCTCGAACAATACAAATATATACAGAAAATGTATGAGAAACTAAAGAAGGGGCAGGGGGATAGTTCTGAGATGTTAGAAAGGAAGGTTAGTGTGTTCCCCGAATTCATAGTTGATGGCAATGAACTATGGGATGAACTAATTGGTGAATCAGACATGACAAAGCAGGTGCTGCAAAAAATAATGGAGGGCTTTGTGATGGTTACAGAAAAACAGTTGGCAGATTTTCTGCCAGATGGGAAATATGGCAAAGAGCAATCTGATGAATTGAAGCAAAAGACGAAAAGTTGCAAGTTAACAAATCTTGTTTCTGAATACGAGTTCGGACACCTGGACTTTAGTCTTTTCAAGAGACGCCATGCTTCTCTGCACTACCATTCAAGTGTTCAAATGGTAAAGCAAAATCACACCCTTTCTAAGTGGCTATCGTCCAAATCCCCCTTTGAGCAAAAGAGGATTCTTAAAATTGCCAGAGAGAAGAGTTCAGCACTAAAAATCAAACACAAGGAGGCTGAAAGTGCTGTCCTAAAAGAGATCAAAGAAAAGTTGATGGAGACTAATCGCATGAAAGTAGGAAAGGAAGCTGCAAAACTCGAAACGAAAAAAAAAATGATTGCAGCTGTCAAAGAGCATGGCGGTCCATGTGTCCAACTCGATGATGTAGATAAGGTACTGATAAATCGCAAAAGCAAAACAGCGAAAGTGAACATAATTAAGAATGAAATAAGGTATTTGAAAAGCGTGCTTGGAGTAGTTGACAAACGTCTTGTCTTTGGCTCAAAAGATCTTTCACAATTGGTTGTGGACTTGAAATCAGTTCTCAGCATTTCAAGTGATGTTGAACGACCGGATGATGAACCCTCAGCCCATGAACCTTCCACCGAGGAGGTTCATTCTCCTAAGGAACATGGAAAGAAAAGAAAAGAGGAGTTGCATCATCATCATCAAATAAAAAGCAAAAACTATCCCATCTCACAACCGTTAGTCAGACATTTCAATTCAGTGCACAGGGTGAGTGGGTAGCAGTCGCCTATGAAACTGATTGGTTCGTAGGTACCGTTGCCGAGGTTACTTCTCCCAAGAAAGCAGTTGTGCAATTCATGACTTGTGGTCTGAACAATGTCTATCGCTGGCCTCTTGCACAAGACATAGATACTGTAGAAAATAAGTTTGTTTTTGCGAATAGTTTTGAAGTCAGTTCTTCTAATGGTCGCACATGGTTGGTTAATGAACAGAGTTACCTTCAAGAGTTATATGAGTTGTATCACCAAACATATTTTGCCCCCATTCTCAGTATATAATTGAGTTCTCGCTGTGTATTACATTGTTCTCACTTGGTTTATTTAGCGTATATTGATGTGTGGCCTTCTCCTTACAAAATTGTTTAAAAATCATGTATTTCTAAATTTACATTTTTAGGGGCATTTCACAAGCCATTTAAACATTTCCTACTTAGTATAGAAGGACACAAAACAGTTTGGATGGGACAAGTCCTATGGCCTTAGTTATTGTACAAATTTTTGAGGTCATATCATCTGTCGTTTTTAACCGGCAGTCGCTCAAAATTGCACAAAAACATCAATATTGCCTTAAAATATGCCAGATTTTGAATTCAGAGCCACATTTTAGAGGCAAATCTTAAATTATTTTTTTTTTTAGTTTTGAGTCTTGAAAATACCATAGAAAGGATGAGTTCCATGCATATAATGTGTATTTTGAAAATGGCTACTCTACTATAAACGGTTTTGAAGTTGTTTCGGCTTAAAATTGCATGATAACTACACTTTCGCCCATGAAATCCTCATATAATGACTTTAGAGCCACATTTAAAAGCCTGTGATTTGAAAAATATATTGAATTGGTGGTCCAAACATATAGAAACATTGCAGTCTGATCAGTTCTTTGAGATTCAGAAATTTCATAGTCCTCCCTTAGACGGTTTGAAATCTATCTACGTTTGAAAACCCATTAGAAGCGCGTTCCGCACAGGTACAAAATTGGCCATTTGTTACAAGCGTCAAAATGCACTTTACATAATTATTTGAAAAATTACCCAAAAAAAAGTATTGATTTTCAGTACTCCAAAAAAAATAGGCTTGTAGCAACTATTGGGAAGAACCATTTTTAAATGAATTGTTCTGATTAATCAATTAATTATGAAAATATGACCTTTTGAAAAATGATAAATGACGATTTTCGCCTAATAATGCGAAATTTGACCATTTCGTCAATCACATATTTTGCCATATCTTCAAAATTAATGCTCCAAATTTGACAAATGAGGTATCAAAATTCTTCTTTCATTGAGCTCTAAACTAATTTTGATGAAAGAAAAACCAGTAAGGTACTTTTAAAAATTCATTGTGATACCTAGTATCAGTGGAGTGTCTCTCAAATGTGGAGGAAGGAGCGAGGCAAGTAGGCTTGGTGGAGGACATATAATTCCACGGTGAGGGGAGGAGGGGGCTCCTTATCAATAATCATGGAACACAATGATGTACCATGCTTTGAGGTGCATGTTAAGCATTGTCGGTATATTGATGGGGAGTTGTAAAAAAAAAAATAAGATATATTGAATAGTGAGGTGTGATAAAGTTGGTCTCGTATTACTCCATTATAATGGAGACAGCTATATGCCTATCGATGCACATGTGTAGTCCAAGTGACAATCATTCAGATGTAAATAGTGCTGGTATTTCTATGTTTTATTGCATCTGCAGGAAACAAAAAAGATCTGGAAAATGACACCAAACAAGTAAAAATTGGTGATGACTGATCGGTGGAACTCCACCAGGCCACTACAACAAGTTCCACTCCCAAAGCCTCCACGACTGCCAAGACCACCACCACAGCCTCCACGACTGCCAAGACTCCCACCACAGCCTCCACAGCCTCAGCGAAAGCCCCAACCAATGCCACGGTAAAAGCCCCCACCAAGTCAATGGCAAAATCGCAAAAGCTTGAGGACGTTGAAGCTGCGGCCAAAGTGCAGAAGGACTTCTGCCGGCAAATGTTAGAAGCAAAGGTACTAAACATTTAATTTTCAGCTGAAATACATTATCTAAAACTTATTGGATTTTTACAGAATTGGATGTGATGGTTATTTGGGGGAAAGCTGATGACATATGATAATTTTTTAACATAATTAAAAGTGGAAAATTAATGTGAAATATCATTTTTAAAATTCTAATGCAGGATTGATTACATAAGTTTTTAAGCATGCAAGGTTCAATGCTGTGATGATGATTAGGGATGGATTGTGAAACAGGATATAATATTTCGTGCTACCCCGGCATAAACACTGATGTTTTATCTTCACAGAAAGATGAACTGTCAATAAAGGCTCACGAAGGAGAATAAGGATCTTAAGAAACGTGTGGCTGAGCTTGAGGCAGAGAATAATGAGCTGAAGGATCGAGTTGCTGAGTTCGAGGCTCAGAAGAAGCTGTCAAAAGACAAAAGGCAGCACTCATTCTCAGGCGGTAAGAATTAACCAAAGAATTAACCAACTTAACCAATTGCCGTCTGTATGGTGCAAACATAATTTAATATTTTCCAGATTATACAAGACATTAGGATGTGGTTAGTGTACTGCAATCTTCTTAAAATGAATGTAGAGTGTTATATTGCTTAGAGCACAGGTGGAAATATAGGACGTATTTCTGTTCATTGGGATTCAAGCAAGTGGAGTCAGTGAGCATCTTAGAGTCCCTTATATCATGAAAATAAAGCCCTTTAACAGTTAGGCCTGCCCACAGCCCAGTTTCGTAAAAGCAGACACTGGTGATGAACTGGCTATCCATAATGACATTCTTAATGGATGATGACATATTTCACACTGAAGTCAATCTTCTACTCAAGACTGAACTATAATTCACTTTAGTGCTAAGGTGAAAGAAAGACACCTTGAACTGTTCCTTATGATGCAGATTGCAAAGCTGGCAGGCATAGTCCGCTCTGGAGCCCTAGCTATTCTTTGATAATTACATGTACTTTTATATCATTATTTGTCATTATATAGGCTGGAACAGATGTCGATGCCGATGCTCGACAGAAGGGAGAAGAATCTAGTCAACCCTATTTGATGATTCTTGGTGAAACATCTGAAGAACAGGACATGCAGTACTTTGTGGTTGCAGACAGAAGCACAATACCAGCAGGAGACACAAAGTCGGAGGCGATGGATCGTCTCTTCAAGATATTTTTAATGTAGAATTTCCAAAAGCGCTCACTACCTTCTACAATTCATTGGCAGTGATACAAGAAGTGGTCCAAGACGTCAAGCCTCTGGTAAGAACGCGATACAGCCAGATCAGGCAAGCAATGGGGAATAAGAAAAACAAGATGGAAGCGATGCCGTCATCATCAACATTCACACGATCTGCATCATGTCCTAAAAAAAGACGAATCTCCATCCCCATGAGAGGGCAGAACACTGTATATCAGGAGCGTTTGATTCAGCTGCAGCAGGCCCAATTGGACACTCAGATAAATATGCTCCATACATTCAATGCCATTCTGAATGTTATGGAAAGGTTTGTTGAAAACCAAAATTAGCTGTTGAAGTAGTTTGTTTTCATCCCTAATGCCAAGAGCACCTTCTCAACATTTTTTGACCTTCGTCTGGAACAATATAAAACAATATGATTTTTCTTATCATTTTTACAATACAGTGAAACCTCTTTAGAGCAAGGTACTTGGGACTGTGAAAATTACCTTGTTTTATTAGGCACCACAATCACCGCGAGAGGGCGCGCTGAATCTTGGTCGCTGCACCGCATTGAGCGCTTGGCCCCGGCGTCGCGATTTTCTTGCAGCCGTGGTGCCATGGGGGAAGGGGCGGATGAATCCCATCTCATATTTCAAGTGATATGTCCCATTCAGATATACTGTAACTAATATGTGTGAATGAGTTTGTGTGCGATTCGGAACCAATTTCAACTGCAGTTGGATCGTCTTTACCCTTCAAAATCATCTTCCAAGTCGAAAGTAAGTACACTTTTTGAGCTGTTTACGAGTGTAATTGAATGCAAGTGATTGGTTTTTAGAGATAAGAAGAATGTGAGATATGGTTTATCTTTAATATTTAATACACTATGATTTCTTCAAAGTAATTTATTCAATTTTATTTTTATGATTTGATTTCCTGACCTCATCGCATTAGTCCAGAAGTTCTAATAATCCCATAACATGCTAGTAAGCAAATGTCCTAGGAAAGTGAACTCTCCTTTTTTTTTATAGGAAATGGAGAACATTGGAATAAAATGTGATGAGGTCGGTCTCAAGTTGTCAAATGTGCTGAAAAACATTGGGCACATCACCCTCACAAATGCAATAATATTGGAGCTCCGATCGTTTAAGGAGAACCATCAAACAGAATGGTCTTGGACGGATGTTGCAGAGAGATTGGGATGCCAGCCTTCTTTTTTTTTTCGAGCCGATATAGCGAAAGTGAAAAGAAAGCACAAGATGTTGACCCACAATCACCTGAAAGGAATGCTGACAAACAGTCCTGCGCCAATTGTCAAAACTTGCTTGAGAGTATGGATGTTGAAGACGACAGGAGGAAATTAAGAATGACGAACCAAGAGATGAAAGCTGAAGAACGAGAAAAGAAACTGAAAAATCAAGAAAAGGGCCCGAAATGCCAGATTGAGAGAACTATATTCATTTATTGGACAAGTTGGTGATCCAAAATCAATTCTAAGAAAGATCAGAAGGCTGAAAAAGAGTCGAGATGAATGGAAGAACAAGTTTTTAAAGGTTTCTTCTTCATACCATCACATGAAGTCCCTGCACCGAAGATCAGTAAATAGAGCGAGAATGCTGAAGCATCGACTAAACGATCGTAAGCCCACGGACACCAAACTTCAACAACAAACCTATGCACAAGAAAATGCAATGGAGTCAAATTCTAGCTACATCGATTATCTCCATGCTGAGAATGAGCGTCTTCAGGAGAGAATAGATGATTTAACACGTCAAATCCAAACGAAAGATGGGAGGGAGTACAACCATAGTGTAAGAAAAGCAAGGGAATAATGAGTGCAAGGGAATAATGAGTACAAGAAAAGTATGAGATTTCTACCTCTACCTCTTGATAAATTGGCTTAAGCCATTTACAAGCACAAGACACCCTACAGATCTGCAGGTAGAAGAGGTCGCTCGAGCACTTGTAAGACTACATCCATGCCTTAAAGGTCCACTATTATGAAAATACAAGTTGATCTGTATTGATGTATTATACCATTATCGACACCCTTTTTACTGAAAGAGAGTCCAAATGTGTTTCATATATTTTATAATATTTTTTCTTCATTTTTATGTTGGCTTAGTTGGGAACACCCCTACAAATTTCTTTCCAATGTCAATCCTGTTGTGACATCACACAAGTCAAGTTTGTTCACCTTTCTAGATCATGTTTCAGAGCTGGTTCTGTAAATAACAAAAGGAAATATGTGGATCAATGCAGGTATTTAAATTCAGGTAATTGCGCATTCTAATTCCCTTTCATGGGCAATCACCTGAATTGAAATCCCTGCATTGATCTACCTATTTCCTTTTGTTATTTACAGAACCAGCTCTGAAACATGATTTAGAAAGGCGAACAAACTTGACTTGTGTGATGTCACAACATGATTGACATTTGAAAGAAATTTTTAGGGGCGTTCCCAACTAAGCCAACATAAAAATGAAGAAAAAATATTATAAAATATATGAAACACATTTGGACTCTCTTTCAGTGAAAAGGGTATTGATAATGGTATAATACATCAATACAGATCAACTTGTATTTTCATAATAGTACCCCTTTAAGGAGCAAGGCTTGCAGAATGGGTTCTACGGATGGAACATATCTTCAACCTCATCACACCCAAGGTTTACCAATTCAACTCTAATCCCTGCAGTGCTTTCATTGTCCATGGCTGGAAAAACCTGGGCAAGGAACTCTGTGATATCTGTTGTCTCCATGTTGCTATATATGGAAAAAAATTAACAGAAAGCATTGTAACAATCAAGGAGGTACATATTAACATTTTATTTCTAAAAGCAAGTATTACAGTACATGATCCCTTTTGTCATATTGATAGTGTATAGCTGATACATGTAGTAATACATTTACCAGCTACTGTATAAACCAATATTTTTAGCGTAAAGATCGTTTAACATTTTGGGACCAATCACGAGTTTGACATTAACATGTTATTTTCAAATTTTGAACAGTGTTGATTTACATATGATTGTGCATAATACAGAAAAAGAAATTCTGGAGAGGCCAGCATCACAAAAGCAGCAATGTTTAAAGCTTAAGCTTTTACAAAATGTAGTGATACATACCAACTTTATCTGAATTATATTTGGCATAAGCTTGTTTGTCAGACAAAGCATTGCCATAGTCACCACGATTCTTTGTGACAGTACAGAATCCAAGCAAGTAAGACGTATATAAATGTATGCATGATACTATGCGAGTTACGAATATTTCAGTATTTAAAAAATGCCGTGGTAAACAAATTTTGTATCAAACTTAAGAATTTAAGCAATGAAGGTCAAACTGGTGCTCAATTGCTCTTAGGGCATCACAAAGTGTAAAGCAATAATTGGGGAAGGGGTATTAATCTTCTGTGATACAGTATTTCCTACAGCTGTGGTGCACTCAACTCTGGTGAAGTAAATGGGTACCAAGTAGGGAGTTATTCCTTGAATGCCTGAGCACCTTATGGCAGCTTGGATAAAGCAGACATAAAAATTTGCACATCACTTTGAAAATTGTTATGAACTGCTATATAAATTTTGTAATTTTATTATTTTTCATTATTTATGTATCTATCTATGCCAAAGCACATAGATTCACATGCATAGTACATGTAATTACATACAATGTATACGCTAAATTTATTCATGTTGGTTAAACACTTTCTTTGCAGGATTACCAAGTACCTCTGACAAAGATCTGCATGATACATCCCTGGACAGTGTCGGTTCCATAACCACCATTGCAGACACTGATATCGAAGCCTCTAGTGACTGCTCCGAGTCAGGTTCCATCAGATCTGGTTTTAGCATTCCCTGGCATAAATTTCCACGCACTGTCATGAGGAAATGTTCCAGTGGGAAAAGACTTACTGCAAGTGAGACGCATGAGGTTAAACGGATTGTTAGCGATGAGATGATGGCAGTAGGAATTACCAAACGTGCAGGCATTCGTAAAGCTGCTGAAGACCTTTGTAACAAATATCCAAGCTCCTTTGAAGACAGAGGTATCGCAGGAGACAAGGTTGGCAGTGGATATCAGAGTTTGTTCACAGGAATCGAAAATCGCATATATAATGAAACTCATAAGATGCGCAAACGCAAAGCTGAAATGCTAAAGTCAACAACGTCAAGTGATGTCTCAGGGGATGCATCTGAATTGGATGTGTATGGTTGCAAGCAGGGGATGTGGTTGCCCAATGCTCCAAATGAAGATGATCTCAAATCACAGATGGACATGAAAAGACAGCTACAAAATCTTAAAGAGCTGCCAGATCGTGATGATGAACAGGTGAAGCAGCTTATGACTGATGCATACTACCTCCTGCGCAAAGATGTTACAAGTGGAATGCCAACTCAATGAGCAGTGGCCCTTGTTGTTGGACTACAAATGTCTGACAGAACACTTTTACATGCTTACAGAAGTGAATCCTGTGTCCGCCTTTGAGGAGTCACTGATTGGGAGGAACAAGGGCAGTCGCATAAATATGACTACATACTTTCAGGGTCACAGAAGAAAAAAGGCGAGGATCTGAAGCACTGGATGAGTCTCATCAAGGCTGAGGTGGAAGACACAAAGTCAACCAAGCAGCAACTCCAAGGCGTTTTCTTCTTGCTTGTGAACTATTTTGAAGAGAAAGAAGATCAGCTGTTCCGATTCTATGGGGTATGTATAACAAATAATGGAATCTACTTGTACAATACTACTATACCAGATATTTCACTATAATATTTCAATACAAGGAAAATACTTGGTTATGATAATGAAAAGGGAATGATCAAAATTGGTTAAGGAATGAAGTACGTATTTTAAATTACTCTTCACTCTGCGAATCTGGTGACACTGATGACATAAAATTGATCAGATGTCCATTCATATTGTACATGAAATTTCACATTTCTCAATTTCTCAATTTATTTTCTATATACCCTAATTAGTCAATGCATGTTATGTAGAAAACCATTTCCCTCAACATACTTTGACTAAGGGTATATAAAATATGTAACCTATGAGAAAATTGAAAAATTGTGAAATTTCATGTAGAACATGAATGGAAAGCTGATCATACATGTTTATGATGTCATCAGTGTTGCTGCTTTGCAGAACGAAGAGCAGTTAAGAACATGTAAATGAGGGTAACTTCCTTATTCCTTAAACCAATCTTGATCATTCCTTTTTACTCAAACTCATAAAAATTGGGCACACATTTAAGAGTGATCCTTAACATTTTTGAGTAGTGTATATAATGATTATAATATAAACAATAGTTTGTTCTTGTATAACACAATCATGGCGGCTGGTACTCTCAGTGCCATCTGAAAGGAAATTTAATGAGCAACTGAGCAAGTCAAATATGAGAAACTAAAAGTCAGGGTAAAGGGATTGCAGAGCTAGACATATTTCAAAATGTATTTTTTTATTTTTGAATCTTCAAAATTCAAATATTTTCAATCACAACATTTTACAACTGCTCTGTTACCTAATTTTGATGGATTTTTTTTTTAAAATCATGATATTTCCTTTCAGAAATTGGTCATTATCTAGGGAAGGGATAATACTAATAACTGTCTCGTATATAGCGCCTAACACCTAACCCTAATCCAACTGAGGGGGGGGGGTCAATTTGACCCTCCCCCCTCGACTTTTTTCACGATAATTCGGCAACGCGAGAAGATTTTGCCGCAACATTAAATGAGTTTTTTATTTGAAGTCTCCCACATATTTTGAGACCAAATTTGCGACGTCCGGCTACACCGTTCCGAAGTTACGTAATATTTTGTACATGCATGTCGGCCCGAAAACGGCTTAAATTTGTGATTTTGTGTACAAATCCATTACGAAGTGTGTTTTGGTGGGTAAATCATATAAATTACATTATTTCAAATTTTAATCATTTAAATTAATTAATTCTAATGAAAATAAGTTTTGAAAAAGTGTCCCGTACAAATTTCATGTACTAATTTGCATAATTCATTAATTAAACATAAAAAATCAATAATTTTGAAAACTTTAACCATATACTCTTGTAGAGTACATCCGGTTCTATGTTCAGGCAAAATTTTGCGGCGATCGCGCGATCAGCGGCCGAGATCTGAAGGGGGGGGGGTCAAATCGACCCCCCCCCCCAGTAAAAACAGGGGGTCAAATAGCCCAGTTGGATTAGGGTTAAACAGTCTCTAAGCGCTCTACAATCATGCAGCAGTAATATTTGATATTGATTTAAAAGTTATTGGCACTTTTATGCCCATGGGTGTGTGACTGTCTGCTTTGGGGGCTGTAACAAAAGGGGGGCAAGTTCAAGACACATGGGCCATTTGGGCAATCCCATAAGTTTGAACATACATTTTGGACACTTTTATAGGGCCTATATTATTCGTGTCAATGGGCACAACTGTCTTTACATGTACATGATGTGTAAACCTGCTAGTGTTGTATAAACCTACCATAACTCAAGAGTTGCACCTTGTTTTGTTTTGGAGTTATATGTAAAAGAATGCCCACTTTTCTAACTTTCATTGTGTGCTTAACATCTAAACTTCGTTATTTCAGGTTGATGGCAACAAGCAGAAAATTGCTGGTGACAAGGACAAGCCGCACACGCCATCTATTGCCATAATTGGTGAGTCTTTATCCTTTTGATTGTGGATGAAATCAGTTTGACTGTATGATACATCAATGAACCTTTTATTTGTTTCATCACAAAGGTTATTTGAGTATTTTCAACCCTCTTCGAACTTGGCAATTTTAGAACAATTTAATAATTTGTGTGTCCATGATTGACATTACAGATATGAACATGAGTGTGCATAATGGTTAGGTCAATTGCTTGATGCTTCGTTCAATTTAGTAACTGGTAATTGAAAAATGTATGAGCATAAGACATTGCTCTCTTGATCCAATTATTACATTTTAGAGTTGTTATGCCTCTCCCCACCAAAGTTGGTGCCGGCAGAGGCTTTGTTTTGGGGTTTCCGTCCGTTCCGTTTTCTTTCTCGCAATAACTTTAGAACCATTACACGCACCAACTTGAAACTTTGGTCATGTATATGGATGGGACAATGATCTGATTAGATTTTTGATTCATCAGGTCAAAGTTCGTTGAATATATGAAAATGACTCTTGTGATAACTCAAGAACGGTTTGACATATGACATCAAACACACTAATTGGGAATTTAACCATCTATAGCAGTTTTTCTTTCAGTGGTAAATCTTAACCAAATGACTACATTTGCAAATATATGCATCAACATGTGTTTCCATGTCTAGAGAAATAATGAAGACAATTCCAGTGCTTGCAGAAAAATTATGTTTTTTATAGATTTTTTGTTTCATATTATCCGTCAAAATGGACGGAAAATTTTTACCAAACTTATCAACAGTTGCTAAAAATACTTTTTTTCAGCAGATATTTGTAAGAATGAGCTCTGTATCTTTCTAAATATTCAACCCAGTATTTAGTGCTAAATTACCATCAGTTTCTGTAGCACATAATATTGTTACATTTTTTCTGGCGGATGACAAAATACGAATGAAATCGTGACGGCAATCTGTCATTGAAACTACAAATACGATAGCAATAAACCTCCACTGGTTTTGGTAGATTTAGCAAAGTTTACACTTTTCTTCTTTTTTTACATTATAAGTGTTTCTCTTTTTACATAAGTGCTATGAGTAGCATGACATATTTTATGAATTTAGTGATGGAAAATGAGGTTTCATTTCAAACTATAAAGGTATCGCGACGTCCGTCAAAATTTCATGCCAACGATCGCATTCTTAAAATAGCAAGTGAAACGTAAAGTACCCGGATGTGAAGAAGGATCGTGATAACTACAAAAATGGCGGGTGGGAGACTCTCCCTTAGTGCCGGCTCATCGAAGAAGGTAAGCAATATTTGCACGTAATTTGGTGTTTGATGTGTTCCGTCAATAATATCATGGGTTGTAGAAATAACGATAGCAAAAAAAAGTCGTGCATTTGGTCATCAAAATGGTGGCATTGATGAGGAAACGGCGTGATTTGTGTGATAAAATGTACCGTGCAGCCGCGTAGGCAAGATAAGCATGCATGCACGCCGGCTCCGCCCGCAGTCCTCGGCTGGGATTTGCAATCGGGGCACTTGGTGACAAAACATGAATATCGCTACTCGGTAATTGATGGAATTTCTGTGAATGTGACATTAGATTTGACAATGGTGCTACTAACGTTATATGTGTTGGACAGAAGTGGTGCTAATGTTAGTTTTTATGGACAGAATGGGGTGATATAGTGACATAACTTTGACAGAAAAGCATTTGCTACCGTGATTTATCCTGGACACAACTTTTGTTACATTTGAAATTGTTACTACCTTTGGAAGGAACTGATGTTTACTCTGACTGTTTTTATGCTATGTGACAAAGGTTTTGACAAAATCAATGTTACTGTGATCATTCAGTTTGACGGAAATGATGTGAATGTGACACTGATTCAGACAGATTTGATGTAAATGCGACAAGTGAGTGACGGAAGTGGTATTTAAGTTTTTTTGTTTGTGATGCGATTTTTGCTAATGTGATGTAAGTTTTGACAGAAGTGTCGATATCGTGACTTTCTGTGGACAGAACTGAATGTTAATAGGTATCGCCGCTGTGCGGCGTTGAGCGGGGACAACCCGAGCTTGAGTGAGCAAACATGCGATATTAAAATGGATGTTACTTGTGATTAAAATAAATGAAAATGTATAAAAATGTATGTCTCTAGAAAGAGCAAGATTTTCTCTTTCATGTTGTTTAATTTTTATTAAAATCCATAACATTACTTACGACACAGTCGTTCGTAATTCACCCCTGTTTTCTGAACGCTACGCATCGTCTGTCCCCTTTTGTTTTTCTCCATCAATTCGTGACGCTAGTTTCGGATCAAGGCGCTTGGACGCGATAAGCTTTTTATTCTCAAAATTTGTATGAGTGGAAAGACCATATTTTAAGCTTCATTTTCATATAAAATATAATGGGGGTAAAGGTTGAAAATACGAAGTAAAACCGAAGTTTAAAATTCATTATGATTTTTCAACATGAAAAAAATGATTTTTCTGTCTCAAAAATATACGAGAAGAAAGAGAATTTTCTGCAGATTCAGATACTGAAAATAACAAAACCAGACGTACGGTGGCGACAGAGCGCAAACGGTTTAAACGGCTGTACCTACAAGGCTAGGCGATGACTCAGCCAAGAATCCACAATGGCGTCGATTGCGAGTGCGAGTGAAGAAAAGCCCGAAACGGAGCCCGAATCTAACGCTTCAAATACCGAAATTGAAGGAGAAATTGGAGACTTTATCATGGAAATCGGTCAGTAAAATTATTTTACTACGGAATTATGTTAATAAATTGATATGTTCATGATTTTAAATCGATGAAAAGACCATTCTTTTACATGTGTCACTGTCGTGAGCTGCACAACAGTGTGAGTGAGTGACGCTGAGCTGTGGTTGCGAGAAAGATTCGAGGAAAATCTGAGAATGATGATGCGTGTTCTCGATCTATTTTCCGAGTGAAAATTTCATCAAAATCGATCAGAAAAAATATATATTGTCTAATGAAGTATAATTTATATGAATATTCTAAATTTGATGATTTATTTAGTCTCTACAAATATTACTTATTAGTTCAAACTGTCGTAATGCGTGCGGGCTATGGCGGCTTCAGCCTTCAAATGGTGACCGTATGCCCGAAGTTTAGACGTTGGGAGTGGTGTTGGTGTTCTGAAATTAAACTTTGAGAATGGAATTGGAAGTTTTAAATGTTACTCTTCTTTGGTAACAAATTCATATTAATTAAAAGATGCATTAAACTAATGTCATGTTAAGAGAGGAGAGATTATATAAGTGATAATGCTGCGTGGAAAATGATTCTTCAGGCTTCGACTAGTATGAGTAGAAAAATATATTAACAAAATTGATATTCTAAATTAAGACAATTTTCCCACCCGATTTTGATTTCAGATGACTGTAATCTAAAGTTGTTGAAGAGTGTGTTCCTTTCTACGGGACGTGGAAGGAAGAAGTCGCTACCTACTCTTACCCCCCACAACAAGGTTTTCCTTCAACT
>BQKZ01009249.1:6806-18712 GCA_036244855.1 Temnopleurus reevesii
TGGTGGTGGTGGTGGTGGTGGTGGTGGTGGTGGTGGTAATGATGATGATAATGATGATGATGATGATGATCATCATGATCATGATGGTGGTGGTGGTGGTGATGATGATGATCATGATGATGATCATCATCATGATCATGATGGTGGTGGTGGTGGTGGTGGTGACAGTGATGATGATTTCAAAGAAGAAACTATTGATAAGGTTAGAATAATGAGTATAACACTTATGATATCAAAGGTTAAAATAACCTTTAGGGATAACCACCATCTTCCTCTTACAGGAACATCTTCTGCAAGCAACCCAGAGGGTATGACAAGGGGAGGATTTGCTACCAACTTTGGCAGTGGGGTCGCAGGAACCGGTGTAAGGGGTGTAGAAGGGACCATAGTGGGGTGCATCTTCAAAGCTTTGGTATCAAGACTGGCATCAGCCAAGGAGGAACTGGCCACACCTGAAAATGAGGTAAGTTTTGTAAACATGTGTTCAGATAATTTTGAATTTGAAGTAATTGGATTGAGTTATATGTACAGTATCAAAGAATACAGGAATTGTTCATACATCTTCATGCAAATGACTTTAAATAATTTCTTCTTTAAGTTGCATTTAGCTATTAGCATAACTATTTTATATCGTCATTTGTTCATTACATCATTTGTTCATTATTTTGTCAACATTTTCTTTCAAAAGGTTCATCAGATATTCATTTACATTTTTTGAGCATTCAGTGAATATCTTCTTAATTTCATTAAATTTGTATTTTCCATTGCAATTGGAATCACAGATTACCTATATCAAGGGAAATTTCAATTACAGAATATAAATTGACATATTGATTTCAAAACGACTTGATTTTGAATGTCACATTATTGATTTATGTTTCATTACTCCTCTTTGCAAATAATTGTCATTCAAATCAAACCTACTGAATTTCTCATCTAAATGACATAGTATATATACCCCTGCCACCATAAAGTGGTGCCGGAGGCATTATGTTTTGGGGTTGGCCATCCGTTTGAAACTTGTTACTGTGATTACTTCAGAAATGGTGAATGGCATTTGACCAAAGGTCTTTTTTATTTCACTTGTAGAACTTGTACAGTGATGTGCGTCAGCTTCTTCATTACGTACGTGAGGCTCATGGAGGTGTATTCAGACGTGTTGCTTTGAGTGGTTTGATCGACTCGGCGGGAAAGGGACAGAAGGACTTCAGCGAGAAAAACAAACTGCCTAAAACAGATAGGTAACAATCTCTGTGTTTCTTCATTTTGAGCAATATTTTTTAGTTTTTAGCAACATTTTGTGATTTCCGTTCGTTAGCTATTTTATTACGTACGTGAGGCTCATGGAGGTGTATTCAGACGTGTTGCATTAAGTGGTTTGATCGACTCAGCGGGAAAGGGGCAGAAGGACTTCAGCAAGAAAAACAAGCTGCCTAAAACAGATAGGTAACAAATCTCTTGAAAATAAATTCTTGAAAACAAATTCTCTTGAAAACGATGAGAACATGCTCATCGAAACGTCGAGAGTGGGTAGGTCCTTTTCAGGACCACACACATTTCCAAGAAAGATAACTTGTTGTACTGTAAAGCGTTATTCTCATCTTAACAAATCTGGTGTTTTTCAATTCATTTGGTTATTGTGGATGTGTCAAAATAGGTTGAAATTAATGAATGATTTTTTTTTGTATTTGTGTTTTTATTAGAAATCAAATATCAAATCACAATATTTACAAATGATCCGAAAGAATACATGGCAAAATATGATGTAAACAAGAGAATAATAACAATAGAGATAAAAAAAGAGTGGCATACAGTGACATAGCAATGTACAGTATATGCTTGGATATCCAGCTTGAGAACGAAAAAGTACATGAAACTAAATAAGGTTCGAGAGCTGCAGAAAAACATTTACAAAGTACAGAAGGTGCAATACATTGGTATATAAAAAAATATCATAACCCGAATCGCCATTTCTTGAAGTGTAAAGACAATTTGTTCCTCTTCTTAGCTAACATATATTCCATTTCTTTCTGCTTGAAATGAATGAATGAATGATATCAACCCTAATTAACATAGCAGCATGTCGTGTTTCAATAAACTCCATACCTCTTAGGAGGTAAACTGACTCCATCTATTTATGATTAGGTCCCCCTTTTAATAAAGAAAGTTCATATATTGGTTTACTAATATCTACAGTTAAAAAATAATCATTCATGCAGATGGTTTAATATTAAAGCCCAAGTGCAGTTTTGGTAAAAGTGAATATTTTCATCGCTAAATTTTGTCTTCAAATCTACTTAAAATAAAACCTGATCTCATGAACATATTGTAAAAAAAATTGTGCGAAAAATTAACAAGTTTTGGAAAAGTTACAGCCTAAAGTGTGCAAAATATTTTAGCGTCGTAGCCCCCGACGCTAAATCAATATTTTCTTTCTTGATAAAGGACAACTTTTCATCAACAAAATGGGATGAAAATTTCAGAATTTATTCTTTATTTATTCCTTTTTAGCATGCTTTAATAAAATGTTGGAAATAATTTTGTATATGCCCGATAAGAAGCAAAATATTGTTGTAACCAAGAGAGGGCGCTAAATACGATTTAACGGTCAAATTCAAATTTTCTAAAGAATTCACTCGTCGAAAAGTATGCTATGGTCTTGAAATGTGTATAGAAAATATATGTTATGGTAAATATCCCCCGAATTCACATTTCTTTAATCTTTACCAAAACTATACAGGGGCTTTAATCAATAATCATTGAACTCCAAATGCCTCAGATCTAAAAAAAAATAATCCTTGACAGTGATTCGCTCGCATTATGAGCATGTAACTACATACCTTTGTATTCTCATTGCAACATAGTGAGGGTAGCATTTGCAAGCAGGACAGTGACAAATCAAACCCAGCGTCAATGATCGGCAAAGACCAGGGGATGGAGTCGGGCAATGTCAGCCCCGGAACACGCCTCCGCCGTTCGCTGTTCGGCAAGAAATACCCGCATAACGACTCGACGTTGGACGATGATCCGGATGGGGCGGGAAAGCGGCGCTTTAGTGTCTTCCAATTCGGTATGTTACATTTCATTCTATTTCTATTGTTCGTGAACAAATGAATGTGACAAGAAAATACATGCCCCGTACAATATCGAAAGACTGTTTTATTCTAACTTGGAGTCGGAAACACTTAGATGCGTTAAGAATCTAAGGTGGAATGGCACCTTCTGCATGACAAAATTGGGCTCAAGAATAAAAAAAAAAGTTTTATCAAATTATTAACCCAGGGCTTTTTTGTGAAGGATATTTCCCCCTTTCTCCGACGCGATACGTCTAGATTATCTGATATAACTGGTCAACGCCGAAGGAAACGTATTAAAAGCTGCAAAAATTGGAATTTTGAAATTTGGCAGGCCCTCGGGTATGAGTATATGAGAAAAAAAAGGTATAAACCATTCATATTTTTGTCCGTGATTTTTAAGCTACTGTTGAGAATCCCCAACTTAGGTAGACAAATTATTATTTCATTTACTTCTCTTTAGTGTGTTCACTTCTTTCAGAAAACGATTATATTGCCTATCTTTGATAATTCATTATTCTTTATTGATTACTAGAAAACCCTTTTCTTTACTATTAGATAAATCAAAGTATATATTTTTTAAAGCGTATTTTCAACTTTTTGGTCCTGAATTTTCTTAATTCCCGAGAATGATTCTTTTTCCCTGTTGATTGATTGAAATCCCTATTTTCTCTCCCTCTTACTGTATTATTTTTGCATCCTAATGAATGTTATTGTGTATGCAAAAAAGGTAACGTCCATGGCGTTAGAACACAAAGGCTCACAAAAGGTAACGTTTCAAATCGTCCAGATATTCTCCTAAACATGTCTCACTCTTGTTTTATTTTTTTAGCAAGAAATTCTAATTGTGGTACCTTAATATATCTCCTTCTAATTGACCTCTGACCTTGACCTCTGACCTTTGACCTCTGGAGTGGTTTTTCCTTGGAATGGCATTACTTCGCAATAACAATCTTTGGACTTCTGAGTGACTTTAATCCTAATGGCACTATCCAGAATTTTGCTTTTCCAATCTGATCATTCAATTCAACTTATTGTGTGTTTCACTTAAGTTTTTTTTCTTAATTAATCATCAAAATATCCTTTAAATCTGCTTTTGTTGTTTTTCATCCGTATTTTCCTTTTGATACCGGTTCTGGCATGTTATTTTTTTGTACATGAATTTTATTCACACTTATTTCTCATATTAATCATTGTTTAACAATTGAACATCATAATCAATCCATTGTTTTAATATTCATGCACATGAAGGTTATTTTTCTGTTCTAACCAATTATTTTACATATATGTTACTTATTAAAGTACACGGATGTTAAATATTTTGAAAGGTTTTGCCTGAATAATCAAATTAACTGTTGAATAAACTGTCTTTTAAAATTGTTGTCTATTTTTGTTCAACTAATTTCTTTGGAAAACGATCCATAATTGTCACAATTCATTTTGTCAACCACACACATTTATACTGCTCAAAATTATATCAGATATCTGTAAAATTTCAGATATTCCATGTGAAATGATATTACTTAAACATATATATACAATAAACATATATGTTCCCAGAGTAAATGTCAGTGTTTTACAAATTCTTCCAAGCTTATTTATAATCACAACTATACTCATTTGTGTTTTAGAGAATCAATTAAATTTTATGTGATCGCAGATAAACATATACCAAAAGTTTATGTATCATTTATACCACATTCCACAGATAAAACGAAAAGTGTCATCTTAATTTTTTTTAAAGTAAATGCTTTTCATACATTATTATATCTTAATTGTTGAATTCATGTTATGCTGTTGTAAGTATATCTCCATGTAATGATGAATCAATTTCATTTATCTTCCATCTCCAAACTATTGTTAAAGTACAACACGTTTAATCTATTATATTGTCTCTTTCAAGTATCTCTATACGTACATGTACTTTTCGCATTCATATACCATATGCGTAGAATATTAGTACATGCATATTATGGTTCATGCTGCCTTGAATACAATGCAAAGATTTCAAATATTCCAATCATTGGGCTTCCCAAAACACCTTAACCCTCTCTTTCCCTTAGTCGCATTTTGGCGCCACTGAACACTATTAACAAGGAAGAATGAATCTGCTCTCTAATGTTGAGCTATGTACCATCTGTCCAATGAATACAAACAGTAGGGGTATTGTCTGAGTTAAATTTCTGACAAATTGGATTGAAAATGAAAATTGTGATTTTCTCAAAAAGTAGCCGGTAATGAGAGGGTTAAATCAGGTCTCAAATTAGTCTATAGCAACGCAAGGCAATGGTGGATGCCTCCTTTGCTGGCCATGGTGCATCCTGTGGATTTTCTATATTTCTCTATTATCTTGCCTTGGTAGAAAAGGGTCCTACATCAAATTTCCTTGAACCCATGAAATCTTATTTTGAGGCCAGGTCATTGCTATATTATTCAAAACAAGAAGTTTGACAATATTCTTTAAAGGTAGAAAACTACATTTGCACACATTACAGTTATGCTTGCAACTTGTTGTGTACCTCAGATATGCCAAAACAATAACCACTATGAAGTATTTTGGTCGATTGTAGTCCAGAATATTTAATTCAAACAGAAATCTATTCTATCATAATTCATCTTGACACCAACGGTATTGCGATACTCCTAGCGTATTACGATACCACACACACACACACACACACACACACACACAAAACATTGTAAGAGCACATACAGTGCGCACTTCAATACACTGCCACACCATGCGGAATACGCACTGAGAGAGACTCTTGCGCTATTGGTCAACGAGAGGTTTACGGCTATTTTGAATTTTGAATGCACGGTCCATTAATTCGAGGCCCGAATAGAAGAATTATTATTGGAATAACTATAAATGCGCCTATCATGACGAATCTTTGTGTTTAATTGATTGGTGATAAGTTCTAACATGTAGTACTCTTCAACATAACACAACAATCTTGGAAAGTCAAATTTTAGGCTGCAAAAGAAGTATTCTACCTTTAAATGTATTCTGACAGGGTCGTTAACCCATTGGATACTTTAACCGGGTAGTCCCTGGACAAAGTCTATGGGAATCAAAGAATTCAGTATTTGATGGGTTAAAGAGTAAAAGTCCGTTGGTCAGAACATAATGATAAACTGGCATTTATATAACATCTAGGACCTGTAACATAAAAGAGATACGATTAATCTTGCAATTAATTGCATCTCTTTGGTACATACTTTGCCATAGACTTACAATAAATATTTATTGCAAGTTTAATTGCATCTTTTATGTTACAGGCCCCTAATCTGGCAAATTGCTCTATGCACATTATTTTGTCGTTTCCTAAGTTCAAAGCCGTGATTGAATATGACTCAACAGGACTCTCTGCTCAGTTAACATTCAACTATCGCGTAACAAAAAGTGGTGTTGAATCATGTTCAATCGGGACTTCAATGTGACTTGACGAACATCTGAGAATTTTTTCTCAAGCTTTTGAGGTAGTAAATAATTGTTTAATGCATTGTATAACATTGTTTTTCATTTGAAAAGTTCTCAAAGTTCTGCTAGATCCTAGATGTTATCTGAATTGTTGGTAGTGTATATAAACTATGCTTATAAGATATTAGGCTTCAAAACCAACATTCAGTGCTTTAAAAAGCCAAAATGCTGCCTACCTCCATCAGCACACTTCGTCGGGATTGTGAGTCTGTAGTACACTAAATTTAATTTTCATAGATATCTTGACCATACTTGAGTATATTTCTTGGTTTTTGCATCCTATCATGATTAATCTTCCATCTGAATATGATTTGACAAGACAAAATGCTTGATTTGAGAATTTTTCAACTGCATCCACAATGTTACACAATGTCTTTATCTCATACATATTTTCAGATATTGTTAATTTATTCAACAATCAGATATATTTTATAATGTTTTGACTTATGATTTGAGATATGATTTGGCATTGTTGAATGCCTTTAATCAAACAGGTTTTTATCGGACCTCCCTCACAGCTCAAGCGGTGACCACGTGGCGTAATCGGGCCATACGGTCAAGCATTATACCGGGTGAAGAGGGGTCACCAGAGCTGTCCACCCCCCAGCCCCAGGATACACCAGGTAGAACCAAAAAGGTGAGAAATGACAGCTCCAAAATATGCCAATGTGGGGGAAAAATTTGCTTTCGGAGCAAAAGAAAAAACGAACAAGAGTATTTCAATAAAAAAGGGATGTGCAACGGTTTGAAGAGGCTGCAGATGGGGCAACAAGAAAAACAGTCTTTAATACCATTAAATCCATTGATAATAGAAAATTCCAGTGATAGTGATGTCTATCTTGTTTGAACAGACCATATGTGAAAAATTATTTGTTGTCCTATAAGAGCAAGAACAGTTTTATAAAGACATAATTGAGAACTAGTGATTTTAAAACATAAAATCAATCATTCATTTCCTCTTGAATTGATGACTTCTTTTTGTGATACTTTTTTATTTACAGGAATGCCTCTTTTGAGTAAATAAACCATTTTCTCTCGATATTCACATACATGTATTTTTCTTCAACAATAATTTAAGAGACAGACGAAACACTTTTCAAGATTTATTTTAATGTTCAGTGACAAAGATGCATACTATGTCATTGAATTTCTAACTTTTTGTTTCACCTCAGTGAAAGTTATTGGAAAGATTTTCTGCAATATTGATTTGTTGAATCTTCAAAATAGTATTTGGTCATAATTATAGTGAATTCCATTAACTATAAAAGGTTTCCATGGTAATTTTTGTTTTCAGGATACAAACATCCACATGGGAGGAAGGAAGAAGATGGAGGATCATCCATTCTTTATCAAGTTTAGGAAGAAGAGTAAGAGAGACCCGACATCGGAGGACAGGGATGGTAAGGATTTCACTCTGTTTCAATGGTGATAATGATTCTGTGTCGGAGATGATAAGGACTATGGAAAATATGAAAACTATGGATGGATTATGGAAAAATATTTGAAGTTATTCTTAACAGCAGATGATATATGATTAAAGGGGTTATGTTTGTGGCGATTATTCTAATTAGTTGATATTCATAATTGATACAGTACATTGGTGTTTCCGCATCTACTGTACAGCACAATGATAATATAAACAAATAGTCTTTGAAAGAGTTGATGTGATAACTTGATGATTAGGATAATGTTGGTGATATAGTAGCGACGAGTTAACTCCAAAAATAATAGAATGATACGGATAGTGATTTTATATCTTGCAATCATGATGATAATGATAATAGTGATGATGATGTACTGCCAATGATGGTTGTTGTGCAATGATGAAAATAACGCTGATGGATGAGGATGATGATATTGATGATGGTGTTGGTGATTATGATGACAATGATGATACTGTTGTTGATGGTGATGATACTAATGATCATCATCATCACTATGAATATGATAATGGTGGTGATGCTATTATATAGCAGAGGCGACTATACCTTAAATAACAAAATTACATGGATAATGATTTCACATCTACTACAGATCACAGTTGTAATGTTGTTGGTGTGATGGTGGTGGTGGTGGTGGTGGTAATGGTGATATTAATATGATATGTATATATATAGCAGTGAGGACTAGATAATAAATTATTATCAATATGAGCGTTTTAAGCTGTACAATATTAAGCCATATTGTACGGTTTCAATTTTACGCTTGCACAAAGCAGTGACCAGCCTTCTGGTATATGTAAAGATAATAATAATTATATTGGATGGCTTCATTTCATGAAATACCGGGAATATTGCACTCGTTAGGGCCAATATTGCACTCATCTTCGATTCGTGCAATATTGCCCTAACTCGTGCAATATTCCCTGGTATTCCATTTATTGCCATCCAATATTATATAAATAATAGGGGTAATGATTTCATATCGACTGGATCACAATCACAGTATTATTGGTGTGATAATGATGGTGACGATGCTGATGATGGTGATGACGATTATGGTGATGATGATGATAATGATGATGATGATAAAAATTATGATAATATTAACAATGGTTGTGGTGCAGTGATGATGTACATGATGATGATGATGATGATGGGCAATGATGATGGTAATGGTAATGATGATGGTGATGATGTTGGGGATGATCTAATGATGATGTTCATTGTAGTGACAATGATAGAGTTGACGATAATGATAAAATCAATGATGATGATACTTACAATGAAAATGATGATACTCGGTCTTTATGGTGATGATGATGATAATAATTAGAACAATATTAATGATACAGGCACATTTTGTATCATGCTGGACTGTCATACACCAGCGGATATTGCATTTTAAACACAATATTTTTTAAAATCTGTCTTTTGACCAACAATAAATAAAATTTCATTTCATCCTCCATCTTTTAGAATGTGAGACACCCAAGTCCATCGAAGAAGAGGAAGATGCATCCGATTCCGTTGACATGACTGGAGAGAGGGAGAAGAGACCGGTCAATAAGGTTGCCGTAGCGTCAGGGATGAAACGTCTAACATTCCTCATGGATTGCTGTAACCCTGGCAACGTGCCTGATGCAGAATTCTTAGCGGCTGCTCTAGATCTGGTGGGTATAGTTTGACTTTTGCATACATCCTACTTTTCATTGTTCGTTCAGTTTGCAAAACAGTGTTAATTCAATACATGTATATACCCCTAAGTGATTCTTTGGCTCCGTATTCATCCTGACATCTTTAAAATCATGGGGAAACTTGTTAAAGTCTTTTTTTACTCTAAAAATTTTTTTTTTACAGAATGTATGCAAGATTGTAATAACATACTAAATTGGATGAAAGAAAATATGCAGGAATTAAGCAGTTCTAATGATAATTTTCCATGTTTAAATTTTCCCTTACATGAAATACGAAAAACAACTAAAAACATTAAAAAAATATTTGTAATATATCTTTCATTAAACTGTTAGAAGGAACAACATCAAAAGACATTAGGGTTTATAATATTCACAATTTTAACTCTTACTATTTATTGACTATATATTTTGAACATCAGTTTATCTTATTTTTACAATACATGTGTTATAGCATGCCCCAGTGGTTGCAAGAGCAGCACTATTCTTGGAATGCTGTCATTTTGTGCATCGCTGTAACTATGGCGACTGGCCTGACTGGATGCGTTTCAACGTACGTGGAACCAGGGGGCGGGGCCTCAGCAATGTGTTTGGTGCAAGGGGGACTTCGTCTTGTTATCGTAAACACGCTTCGCTACAGAGAACGGCTGCCAAAATGTTCTACATGTGGGCTGAGGTGAATATCATAATCAGAAATTTGTACCTTTTTACAGAAAAGCACACATCGTATATTCACTACATACAAATCATTTAAATAAGGTACTGATTTTGTTTAATTAAAATTTTGCATGTATATGGTGTATCAAAAAACTTTGAAAAATTGTATCAATAATATTGTCACAAAATACTGAAACTACCATAATTTTGGAATAAATGTATGCCACATGGCTTATGAACTGGACAATGTAGACAACTTGATTCAAGCCTTCAGAATCATGATCACAAAAGAAAATAGCATACCCCTATATTTTACTGGACAAGTGTGACATTTCTACATAGAATAAGAGGGAAGAAAATTTATTTTGTGTGCGTCTAACTATAATGAATGTTACAACGGAATGTACTTTGTCAAAATCCTTTATATTGTCCCTTCTGCATGTGTACTTCTCAACAGGCTATTGGTACTCGACTCGAGGAGATTGAAAAACAAGAATCCCAAAATGTGCTCCATGTTGTCGGGAAAGTGAGAGACGAAGGGCTGAAGAAACGACTAAGGAGGGAGGATGATGAAGAAGACTTTTTAGATGAAGGTAAGAAAAGAAGATTTTTGGTAAATATGAGGAAAAGTTATACGATTTCTTGAATATTCTGAATTTTGAGGGGGGATGAGAGGTGAACAGTTAAATGAACAATTATCAAAGAGAGGTAGACCCCATGCCCCCCAAAAGAAGTAATTATGAATTACTCTAATGGATCAGTAGATGTTCTTCAAACTTTGAAGGAGTGGCTGAGCGATGAATTGCTGAAGGGGAAAAGAGAAAGGAGTATGACAAGATAACATTTTTGATGAATTTAAGAAAGAGGAATGTAATGATATAGAAGGGTAACAAAGAAAGAAAGTCAGAGATGTAGGGCTGAAGAAAAGACTCCATAAAGAAGATAACACCTTAGATGAAGTTGCAAATTCAAAAATTGACAATGGTAAAGAAGAGGAAAATATGACCTGTTGCAGCAGAATCATGCAAAAGTTGCTTGACCCCATTTTCTACTAGACGAGCTGCACTAATAATTACTATTGATTTTATTCTTATCAGTAATATAATTATCATTATCATCATCGTTATTCCTCTCTCTCAGCAACTGTGAATCCAGGAGGCACAGCCTGTCCCCACGCCCTGAAGATGGTTGCCTGCCAGCTCCTACTGGAGATCACCTCCTTCCTCCGTGAGACCCTCCAGAGCCTTCCAAAGCCCCGTAAGATGGACCGCGGCGGACTCAGCGGGATGAACCGTGGAGCCAGGGACTCCGAATTCCTGGAGATACCTACCGTTACCATGGCACCCGCATCACCCCAACCACCGACGAGGAACGCTAGTGGATCCAGCACCACCTCCAGTCCTCCGCATCCAAGGCATAGTATATGTGTGAACCCCAGTGTGGATAGCCCTCTCGGTGAGAAATAATAGAATTATGAATAATGTTGAATACACACATACACACACACACACACCCACACACACACACACACACACACACACACACACACACACACACA
>BQKZ01009250.1:0-18180 GCA_036244855.1 Temnopleurus reevesii
TATTTTTTTTCAAAATATCTAGCAATGACAAGAAGATTTAATCCACAGGCCCACATGTAATTCTTAGAAAAATAAAGATTCAATAAATACAAGGTTCAAAGTTCACATCATACATGTATATCCATTATAGGGACTGCGGAACAGGGGCAAGGGAGCTGTAGCCCCCACTTTTTAGAGGAAAATACGCCTATGGCAGTGCCAAAAAATGGTAACACATAGCCTCCCCACTTTTTAAGAGGAAAGGAAAGGAAAGGATGTAGTTTAGAGGCGTGTATCATTCAAATTTGAATATTTACACCAGAAGAAGAGAGAAAGAGGATCCCCATCTTAACGTCTCTATCCAAAAGACGGTATGTGACCAGGCTTCGAACCCAAAGGCAGGATCTAACCCAAGTCTATGACTGTTCCGAACAGCTTGATTTCAGGCGCACGCCATGATGACTCAGTCAAGAGGTTCCGCAGTCCCTGCATTTATGTATAACACCTACATGTAACCCTGTGTATATCATGCAATATTAAATTTGAATCCATAGATTAATGGTCACATGAAAGTTTGTTAGACCACTTTCATAGTGCAATCAAATGTAGTTATATTTTACCCTCAGACAAACTCTGTCTTTAGTGGGGAACAAAGTCTGTTACTTTAATAGAATGCAAATTACATGCACTAATTTTGTTAGATTTGGCAAACTTTATACCTTGTCAGAGCTAGCAATGACTGCATGCAATACAAATTTCATCCATTGGAATGCATGTTTTTATCAAATGGACAAATATTTCACCATTACACATTTGACAAAGATGAGCACCGCACAGAATTTGGCTGCATTATGAAAATGGTCGACTCCCAAATTGCCATGAAAATTTTAATTGAAAAAAGTAAGTTTAATAATAGATGCAAATTTTATATAATCTCTACATACAAAGGTTTTTCTTGCAAACAAAAAAGTTTGCCCAAGGCTTGCCTGACCAAGCAACATGCAAACTGGATTCCAATAATTGTAGTCCAATCATTAAAATTATGTTTCAGGAATACCACATAAATATGTTCATTGGTAAGAAACATGTAAAACTACCTATTATGCATGAATACTTTCAAAAATTTAATTAAGTATTGAACCCAACTTTCTTTTCATATTTTCTGAAATTCTATGCCATAATGTGCATAATATCAATCATCACAGAAATATTAGCACTATGTCAAAAATACTATTGTAAAGCAGAATATCTAAAATCATCCATTTTAAGATAGGTGGCTTGAAGAAGATGTGAAGATTTCAATGGATTCAAAGTTGATATTTCCCCTTATTATTACAATTATTACAACGTAACTTTCAAGCTGAAATATTCACTTGGGTTTTATTTCCGCTAATTTTGTGACCATGAATTCTGTAAAATTTCTATCAAATCATGAAAATGACAACTTCTTAATGTGTGAAATAGTCTTAAATTCAGTAAATTTGCTAAAAAGTCAGGTACTTCACACTAGAATTTTGGCTTTTACAGTACTGCTTGAACTAGAGAAAAGAATAAAATTTTACCCATAACTTGGAGCAACCAACCGTAAAGTTAGTAGATCATCCCTATATGGACCTCCTATGGGAAAAATATTTCAATATACAGTCAAATAAGTCTTAGCAGCCACCTGTCTACAGTGACCACATAAATTGATCCCTTCTAGATAAAAATATGTCTTATAGAACCTATCAAAAGAGGTCATCTGTCTACAGTAGCTCCTTTTTTTTGTTTCCCTTGGGTGGCCAATATAGAAATGTACATGAAAAATACACATGAAATGGAAGTGAATATGATCTACGCAGATCTAAATAGACTGAGAAAGTGTTTTCCCTCTACATCTCGGACCCCTGTTCACCCCCATTTTAAAGTATATTAAATGTACTCTCCACTAATGATCTCTTTATAAATAAAGTTTGATATGATCTGAACACACAATGCTCATAAATATGAAGAGAATTTAACCATGCTAATAGTGTTGTATAAAGTCAAACCTCAGTGCTTTACCAACCACCTGTATAGAAAAACTACCTGTCAATAAAGACCAAGTTTCTTGGCTCCCTACAATGCAGTTGACATGGAAATGAATCTGACTATAGAGACCATCTGCCGTTAAAACCCCATTTTTCTGTCTCCCTTGGATGGTCTTTATAGACAGGGTTGACTGTATAAAACAACTACAACTTTTTTTTTTTAAATCAGGAAATACATGTACACTAAATGATAAATTACCATGGCATATTGTATGTGTTGTGAACCAACACCTTGAAAGTAGGAAACATAGGGAGGGTGTTGTAATAAAGTTGCAGTTGATCGGAAAACACCAATCAAAATCACTGTTTCATGAGTGTCTTGCTGAAAGCGCAGATAATGCCAGAATGAAAGTATGCATATTCATTTGCAACTGATTTAAAGTTGGTTAGCAATCAATAGGCGGGTTTACTAATAGATGCAAATTTTATGCATACCTCTAACACAAAGGTTGTTCTTGACAACTCGAAAGCTTGCCCGAGGCTTGCCTGACATAGCAACAAGTAATGTATGCAAACTGGATTCCGGGTATTGTAGTCTTATTGTTATCAACCGGTCTATGGAATACCATGTAACTAAGTTAAATGCACATAAATTTGAATATATAAGTAAACCCGCCTATTGAATCTTTGTAGCAACACCCCAATAGCCAAACTAATAAAACATATAGTATACATGTAGATGTAAATTATTTAAAGTTAAGCCATAAATATCATAGCCCATGTTCTAACTGGTAACTGTTTGAAATAATCATAATATACAACAGTAACACATGATAATTCAAATGTGTGTATCCCATAAAATACTGGCATGTGTTTAATATGGAAGCAGTGCTACAAATAGTGTTGCACAAAGATTTCTTATTAAAAAAAGGGAATGACATTTATATTACTTCTTTCACTCATAGTATTGCCAGCATATGATGAAAACTATGTACTTCTTTCCAAATGAACTTTTAAAATACGTTTTGACATCTTTGAAGATTCACCCAATATTGCACAACAAAAATTTAAATTGAAAACAGTATTGTATAATCAACAAAAATAACTTAGAAGAACTTCACAGAAATTGTATGAATTATATAAATGATGATGTTTTCCAAAACACAATAATCTAAATGACAGAACAAGCGAAAGAAATCTGTGGAATAAGATGCTAAAAAGCACCAGAACCTTTTAGCGATATTTCACATATGGAAAAACAAGAAAAGCAGCCAGCTTTCTTGCAGAATTGCTGTAATAAGAATGAGATGAATTTGACTTCTACATGAAAAAAATAACAACTAAGCATATTCTCTTAAATAATACTTGTACATACACAAATTTGTCTGTACGAAAAATATTACACATGAACCTCATTCAAGTATAACAAGGTCCTTTGGCCCAGCAAAATATTCTCTTTATATTGAAAATTTGTTAAATCAGGACTAAACCCAAAGGCCCGTATTCTGATGTCAGGTTTAACTTAAACTAGAGTTAAAGTCTGTGGTTTAAGTATGGAAAGCCAAAAGAGGCTTGAATCATTAACAGTTGGTTTTTAATTTACCCGCACGTTTGACACTCAGTGTTAAAAACTGTCCTGGAATAAAAACTTAAATAGTTTTCTACAATATTAGAGCATGAAAAAAGAAAACAGTTAACATAAGACTTATACAGTTTAAATGAAGTTTTTGCATTTTGGGCTACCCATACTTAAACCACAGATTTAAACTCGAGTTTAAGTTCAACCTGATATCAGAATATGGGCCAAAGTGTTAAGACATGACGTGACCTACAAATTGGAAATCGTTAACCAACAAATTTACAATGTAAATAAAGCATTGAGAGATAACTATCTTTGAGCACAGTCAATTAGGAATCTACATACAGCATATGTATGAAATAAATGAAGGTCATATTCAAGATATGCCACAACAATAAAATCATGTGAGAATAATTCTATTCCCCAAAAAAAACTTCCAGCATTTTGAAGCGGATAAGCCGCCCTCTTCCAGAAATCAAGGGTGGAAAAGGATGCAAAACATCAGCATAAATATTTCATTTTCATACTTTGTATTCACAAGCCTCTTCATCTACAAAAATTTGAACTATATTCATAATATTGTCAAATGTATTTAAATTCTTGTTAACATTCAAAATAAGATTTTTTTCTTACAGGAATGCAACTGCAAGATCAACCCAAAATTGAATTTTTGCGAGTCAAAGCTTTACAAATGCAGCTTTTCTAATCCCAACAAATAACAACTTTTTTGCAAGATTGGCTACAAATATATAAATGACAGACACATTCTGCCCTATTAATGAACTGCAACATAACATACATTTTGTTTTTATTTTTCAAATGGCTAATTAACACTACTGGAAGAAAATGGGACTCCTGTTAATTCCATGGACTTGTTATGGCTATGTACCAGAGATAGGTTATATCAGAAAACATGATTTCATAAAAACCAAGGATATTTTTTATCAAAACTGGCCCTATTTAGAGACAATTGAAGCAGTTTCACTGTGAAATCTACAGGTTGGCGTGATTACCATGAATATGAGATGAAACTGGTCAAAATTTCCCCTTGTTCAGAAGATACAAAACTGGTTTGCAACTTTGAAGACACTCGCTACATATTTCTCTCTTATAATACTTATAATCTAAGAAGAATGTAGAAGTAAAATGTTTTGAAGCCCCAGGTACATGTATCTCGCAATAGTACCATAGTACCACTTGGGACTGTAACATAAAGAGATAAGTTTTGCAATTAATTGTATCTCTTTGAGCCACATTTTGCCAGATGCTTACGATCAATATTCATTGAAAGTTTAATTGCATCTTTTATGTTACAGGCCCCTGATGATACTCAGTGACTAAACTTTCTTTTAATAAGGCTTTCACACTTCAACAGTGTTTTGGCCGGTGTTCAACCAAACGACAGGTGACACTTTGTCTTGTACGATTCAGCTATAGGGTTTATCATTGAGTGCAGAAAAGGGTCACCAGTCGTTCGTAGATTCCAGTGGTGCTCTGTGCACAGCTTTATCAAACACAACCTTGGATAGTATGTGGATTACAAGAGCAAATTGCTTTACTGTTATTAAAACACGTGAATGTTATTCATGCAATATTTTACATCCCGTTAGGTGAAAGAAATAATGCTAAAACATTTGGGAGGTAGTGTAGATTTCTATGGGATCTGCTATGTAAATGTTCAAATGCTTTGGTCACTAAATTAGATGAGAGTAAACATAAAGACATACATGGGAATTATAACGACACCAAAATGTATTAAGAGTTGTAGAATATACAAGTAGCATTTTATAGTAGACCTCATCTAGTATTTGCATATAAATTTGATTACACATTTGCCATGGAATCTGTACAGTTCATCAGTATTTCAAGCATATCAATTGTATGTATATATGCATCTTTCAGTTTTCAAATTCGAAATTTCTCATGAGTTCATTAAACAATAAATAAACAATGAAATTACACGTAGCTACTAATTACTTGAAATTTCACTGCGCAAATGCATTTACATTGGTAAATATTTTCAAAGCAAGACACAGTTCACGGAAAAGGGGAATATTGTCTCAACTCACCATGTGTATTGTGAAATAACAACATACATAACGCAATGCATCTAATAATCCACGGATAGCTAATATACACGCTAAAGAATAATCCCATTTGACCTTGAACTGTGTTTGACCTTTGACCTCTGACCCTGCATTGCCATGACATCATGGTTCAAATCTGAGGAATCTCTTGAGCTTGGGAGGAAGGGGCAATATATCGACTTGGTTCTCCTTGATGGACATCCTTATTCTCATTCGACAGCATTCCTGCAATGTGGGGACTGGGAGTGAGAGAGAGAGAGAGAGAGAGAGAGAGGGAGAGACGGGGAGGGGAGGAAAAAAATTGGCATTACAAAAATTTACAAATACCCAATGGGATTAAAAAAAATAATTGAGTTAACCCATTGACTTCCGGACGAAGGAACTCCCTGTTAGAAAGTCCATGGGAATTACAGAATTGAATAGCTATCCGGCTAAACATATGGCATAACTTGTAAGATCTGTCCTCATGGATTTCTTTGATACACATCCTTAATTATTCCTCTTCTCCAACATTCCTGCAAGGCGGGGTCTGGGACAGAGAAGGAGAGAAGTCGAACATAGAATCCTTGACAGCACGTGGTCGAAATTTTTGCCTCCGTCATCAATTCATCAGAAAGATATTATCGCTATATTATACCACGTAATGACTTCAGAAATCGAAACATGAAGGGTAATTTTTTTCACTTTTTGGGGGCCCTGTGACTTTTGACCTTAAAATCTAAACACTTCATCCTCACATGCTTATACATAATTGTATTGGTTGGGTAGAAATTTATTCACTTGTTCTGAAGTTATGAAGGTTACAAGCTTCTATCTACAATTTTATTTGCCCTGTGACCTTTGACCTTTGACAACCTGAAGTAAATATTTACTAAGTATATCCTCATATTCTTACATTATCTACATGTATAATGATTGGCTTCTGTGCACTTCCTAAGCATGCAAACCATTGAAACAATGAATAATTATGTGTGAAGAATTATAACATCTGTGTGTGCACAGACATGTTACAACAGAAAATTTTATGAAAGCACATTGTGGTGATTTGGGATTTTTGTGCTGCTGGGGCCAATTGCACGAAATGGTGTTATCATCTTCTTGCTAAGACGTCTAAACTTATTGTACCACCCTCATAAAATACATGTAGATGTATCATTGTTTATGTCTATGTTAAGAGGGTGTCACAAGCAGTTAAGACATCTCAAGCCCTGGTCACATAGGGCCCTGGAAACAACACGATTCAACACAACTCTTTGTTCTGAGGCAGTTAACTGTGAATTAACATGTTGAATCGTGTTGCTTCCAGGGCTCTATGTGACCGGGGCCTTAGCAAGAACAGGATAGCTAAATGATCATTTTGTGCAATTGGCCCCTGGACCCTTATCATTGAACAGTTACTGCAATAATTTTCATTCTCAGTGTACACATTCTCTTTTTTTCAGTAGGAATGACTATGAAATCATTTATGAGCATGACATTGTTTATAAAACAAGAAAGGATTCATGAATAATATATCACAAATGAAAAGAAATTATAGAGAAATTTTGGTGACAAAACATGCAATCACCAATTATCTAAATGTTGCTAAAAATTCATTCTAAAGAGTGGCGCTATAAAACATCAGCAATTATGAAACTTAAATCATGCAGTTTGCATTTTGTATACATACATTTCTTTTTTTCAAAAGGATTTGACCAAAAAAAGGGATGAATCTTTTCCTTTTAATCTCACTTTAAGACATTGCTCAACATTGTTTTTGTTTAAAAAAATTCTCAACTGCCAGATTCTAAATGGTTGATGGTGTACATGAACTAAGCTGTAAAAATACTAGGCTTCAAAATCAATGTTTAGTGCTTGAAAAAAAAGTAAAATCAGAAATATCATCTACACAGGCACACTGTGCAGTTATAAAACACAGTGAATGCTTTGTTTAATTTTATAGATAATTTGATAGTGCCTGTATAATTTCCTTCCTTTTTGCTTTCTTAGTTGTTTTTGTCATCAATCTGAATGTAACAACACAGGTCACACAATCTTGATTTGAGATTTTTTCGAATAAAATAATCTTAATGTATGACAATGTCTTTAATGGTTATCATGAATCTGTGTATCTTTTAGCTTTGAAAAATTGACAATCACAGAGAGAGATACCTACCATAATTTAACTGAATGATTCTGACTTGCTTAGTAGTTCCATAGACATCTACAATGGCATAAATAGGGCTGTCCAAATCAGCAGATTCCATCAATGACGATCCCTGATCTTCACCATTTATAATCAAGTGCATGAGCATTCTATATTCATTAGGTCCCGTCATCTGGATCTCATAAGTCATCCCGATTCTGCTGCCTACAGACGTCGCAAGGAACTGCTTCCCATTCTTAGAGTGCGAGGGTCCAGCATTATCAAGGTCTATGTGGCAGAAATTTTTGACGAGGAGAGCTTGCGGAAGAATCTTGTTGCCAACCTGGAGGGCGTTACCGCAGTTCTGGATGAAGGAACTCGTCTCCATCTGTTCCTCATCATCGTCTTGTATGGTCCGCGGCACCTTGTTATGGTGTTTTGTAATGGCAAATATCCACGATTTTGCCATGCTAGTCAAGTCCGGCATGGAGTACTGGGGAATGCGGATCACGTCTCCTGTCGCTTCGGCTGTTCCGATGGCATCACCTGGAGCCAAGGCGACCATCCTTGAAGGGCAGTGCTGGGTGAGTCCGCATCGGAGATGGCCGCTCCAGCCGGACTCCTGCTCGTCTACCTCCACCATGAAGATCTCTCCGGGTTGGAGCGGTTTCTCGCTGAACGTGATGGCATTGGCGAAGCTGGTGATCCGCTTGGCGACCTCGCCGTCTTCGCTGAGTCGCACGTTGACCCCATGGTTCTCATGAAATCTGTTGAGTGTCATTGCTGGAGAAGAGTTAACCAATCATCAGGAGCTCATCTGAAATGAAAATGATTGTTAAAAATCTAAATTGTACTGTCTTCATCTTTTAGGTTGATCCAACTTAGTAAATATTTATGTGTTATGTTGCAATGCCTAGTGCCAAGCTTACTGGATCTATAAATACTGCCAAAATACCTAAAATGAGACCAGCGCGTTAAGGCATGTAAACCGGTAAATTAAATATTTTGTTATGTCAGATTGCTGCCCTTAGACTTATTGTATCAGACCCTTTTCATTTGACATGTTTGGTGAAAAATCATTATCGTGCTGTCATATTAAATCGTGTCTAACATTAATTTGAACATCATATTCATTTTCCAATCAACATCGTAAAGACGAGTATTAATTTGCCCAAACTGGTCATTTTCATGAAGAAGGGGCAAGAGATAATGAAAATACCGCCAAAAGATCAGCAGATTTGCTTCTGTTTGGGGAAAAACATGGATATGGTGTCACTGATCTGGATGCTTCCAATTTTCAAAGATCAATTATCAAAATTGTAATAAACAGTCATACTATTCGATTCCTTAATATTTTGCCGTCAAACTACTGTAAATCTTGCATCTTTGATGGTAAAAAATTTACAATAAATCAAGTGCAAACTAAAGTCTACAAATTAATATAACACTGTTTGTTGACAAAATTAGTCATTTTCCTGTGTTTACCGATTTGATCGTTCCGTCATTCAAATTTCAATATCGGGATATATCCGTAATCCTTTTGTGATTGGACGTTTCTTCTGAGAATATTTGAGAAATATCTCTTTCAACGTTTCATGCAAAAATTTTGGAAAATAATTCTGTAGGCCTATTTCAATAGATATGTATTGTGCTAAATATCACAATATAAAAATGATCAAGAAAAACATACTGGTAAATCCAATTATCAGACACTTTGTAATTTCAAAATCAATAAATTTGTCAACATATCTCAACTATTTACAGTCATGAAAATACACTGAAATGTTTTTAGATCTAATCAATCATTTTTCCAAATCGCTGCGCTTCAACATGCACACATATTTCTGTAGGTGTGTGATTTCAATACGCGTTCGGTATTACCATGCTGTCTGGTAACTGGATTTCCACTATACGAACTATTGTTACCACAATACTAGGTGGATCTGGATCTGGATCTGGATGTGAACAGTGCAGGACCATATCGAAGCAAACACGAAAATGGTTCTATCAATATATACTTTTACGATTTGAGGGATCTATATAAGCTTTAAGGGCCCTGTTGCATAAAAAGTTGCGATTACATGTAAATGCAACTCTAAAAAATCAAAAGCAAGTTCACAATACGGACACATTCCTGATTTGTTGAAAATATGCGCCTTTACGGTTTTTCCTATCAGTATCAGGGAGCATGATGGGATATCTTCGAGTACACACCTGGTGCCCTGCCCACATTGTTTACACTGCGCGAAATTACTCCCATACTAGAAAAATACCAATAATCCTCTCGGATATGAACGATAAAGGCATGCATTCAATTGTATTTAATTTCCTGATATTAAATGCAATGGCCTAGGCCTAGGGTTTATTAAGTTTTACAAATAAAATGGTGCTAATGCATATTTTCGTATCCGAGAGTAGGGGATGCCTCGTTCTTAAAACATCTCTTCGCGTGTACACTGCCGGCAGTGCAGGCTGCCGGGTGGATACGAAAGTGCGTTAGCGTGAATAAAATAAGAATTTAAGAGTTTAATTTATTCTGACAAAATATGAGATGGTTTTCAGCATACCATCTCATAGACAGAAAAATCTGACTCTCGGAGGGGTTTTTTAACGATTTCTGACTTTTGGTGGTGCCCCCTCCAGAGAGTCAGAAAACGCCCCAATTCAGCGTGTAGTGCAGGTTGTTGAAGCTACAATACACAGCGTCTATGGGAAAAAGGGTGCTGCCGCGCACCCTCAAGAAAATACGCTAATTTACGTCTCTATGATAAACAATTAACAATGAATACGATTAAAAAAGATATATTCTTTAAGATTACCTTGAAGGTTTCTAAAAAAATTAATTAAAATCCGTGTTTTTATCGTGATTTTTGGTAGCGACCACCATTTTTTGATCTTCACCACAGGCGTCTCTAGCGGCGTTAACGGTCTATTGAGGAAGGATGCGTAGCCAGGCGATAGCCTCAGCGAAGCAAATCCTGATCGAAATAGACCCGTTTTATCGGTCTATATTGAGGAAGGATGCATAGCCAGGCGATAGCCTCAGCGAAGCAAATCCTGATCGAAATAGACCCGTTTTATCGGTCTAACCATCTCACAACTCACCAGACTCTCATCATTGTTAAGAATGTTTATTTTATGATTCCAGCTATTTTATGAGTTATAAGGCATGCTATCTTTACTACACAATTCTTCTTTACAGGTGTGAAAGTTAGATAAGTGACTATTTAATAAACAATAGGCTACAGCTACAGTGACAAGTTAAAAATAACTTACAGAAAAGTTGGCTACACCTTTTGTTTTAGTTTTACTTTCCCTTTAGGCTATCTCTGCAAATCTGGACTTTGTTCATGTATACAAATGAACTTTGATATGCGATGGTAATGAACACACAGGACTGAAGATCTGGAGAAAAATTGAAGAGGTTAGAGATTCGACCAAAACTGCACCCAGTAATCCAGTCCACGTCAACAACGTCTGGTGTCTTATTTAGTGCAGTAATGCGAGGTGGAGCTACGTAGCCTATGGTACCGGTACGTGCGCCTGCAGCTCTGGCGGAGAAGATGGTGCAGGTTCGTTCCGCAGCCACGAAAGCCGAGGAGCAACTTCAGCGTAAAGGATTTTCAAGTGATTGGCAACACAACAGATTACAAACTAAATTAAACAAAAATGAAATCAAAATTAACAAAGTTAAGCTAATATTTCATAACATAATAATATTTTTAGTACAAATCTATTTTTAATATTTATTCTAACTTATCTAACTTAGAAATACTGTACATTTTGAATAAATCAGTAATCTGCATAACGTTAAATTTGATTGCCAATTTTGTTAAGTTGAGCGGTGGCGGTCGACCCATTCAAGAATTTCATTGAGAGAGAGATAACAAGATGTTTAAGGCGAAAAGTATATCAGCAGAACATAAAGACTTAATTCATGATGTGGCTTTTGACTTTTATGGACAACGAATGGCCACATGCTCTAGTGACCAGAGTGTGCAGGTAATGTAATTCAATGAGTTTTGAAAAGGTCTAGTCCCATCAATAAAATTTCATGTGTGGTCTTTTCACTCAGTTTTTTTTTTCAGTCGTGAACTTGTGTCCTTTTCCAAATTACCTTTACTTTACTTTACTCCTGCTGTGCTTGCTGTACCTTAGGGCGATTCTTTTCCATGTAAAAGGCATTAGGGCATTATCTTCTTATCTGTCACCTCTCCATTCACTGCCGCCTGTTTTGTCATTGCTGGCGACAGATATGAGATAGCCTCTCGCATTTACGAAATCTATGCACAGACAGCGACACGAAAGGATGGTGGTGACAGATAGCACGATATGACCGACTGACATCATCATGTTATCTGTCACATCTCTATTCACTGCGTCTGCGACAATGACAAAACAGACGGCAGTGAATTGAGTGGAGGCAGACATATCCATTGGGTGAATGGAGTGGAGGCAGGCAGCAATAACATAAACTAGCCATAGGGCACAAAGCACTCTACGTATTATTATGTTAATGGCCAAAATATCACATGAATCCGCATATGGAGGAGCAGCAATAGAGAGGAAGCGATTGGCAATGCTTCTGAGTTCTTCCGAAACGCAATAATAATAATAATAATAATAATAATACACAACATTTATATAGCGCGTAATAGAAAGTGTTTCTAAGCGCTCTGTGCATTATTACTCGGCTACAGCATGGCTACCATTCAGCGCTCACTGCATTCAAGGAATTCCTTCCTACCGGTACCCATTTACCTCACCTGGGATAAGTGCAGCACAATGTGGAAAAAATGTCTTTCTGAAAGAAATTGACGCCATGGGTAGGATTCGAACCTACGATCCTCGAGTTGAAAGGCGAGATTCAGAACCACTACACCACAGCATAGAGTAACCGGTTTCCAAGCAATCCTAGTGTAATTATAGAGACAAAAGTATGAATGTATTGACTCGGCTTTGTCTTTCATAAAGCTCATCGTAGAGGTATGCCTGACACTGCGCACGGGTGATGGCCCTTTTCCTAATGCTACTCAGCGGCATAGGGGATTATGATTGCAAGAAAGGGTGGCGCCAATGCACTTTTGTATCCAGCGGTACTGCCGCCGGTGTACGCACAAAGGAACGTTTAAAGAAAGAGGCATCTCCCATTATTCTCCATACTCATGGCTGGATACAAAAGTGCATTAGTATCGAAAGGTGTGCAGAGACGTTTGTACCTCCATGATCAACTTAATCAAGCACATCAGCTCTTTCCTTTGTCAGATTTTTAAAATTCAATTCGCCACATGTTGAACTGATATCATAGCTTCACGATTCTATTATTTTTTTTCTTCAACAGGTTTGGGATCTAGAAGAAGATGGGGAGTGGCATTGTACAGCGAGTTGGAAGGTAAGAATCTTCTTCTTCTTTTGTTGAATTCCTCCAGTTTTGGAGAACTGCAGGATCTACAGTGTCTGAGAAACGCAGGCACTAGTGGGTATTACAAGTAGATTTTAAGGTGTGTATCCATACATTACAAGCACAATGGAAAGGACTTCACAGGGATACAGCAGGGATACATTGAGAAGTTAGGTTTTTGCAGGTGTAACAAGTTGGGAGCATTTGGCGTACATTTTTGACAGGAAATGGAGGGAGTGTTTGTGCTGCTCGGATGTTTGCTCTGTAGTTATTGTGGGAAGATGACAATCTACCCCAAGAAGTATCAGATTTGTGATGCATTCAGCCAGTTGAGAGTGGGGTGAACATTTCCATAAATCATTAAATTCATCTGCTGTAAAAGCCAATATTTTAGCATACATAAATTTTAGCGAATTAACTGAATATCAGACCTTTTCACACATAATTATAATAATAATGGTGACAATAATAATTGATTCTTTATAATGCGCTCTTATAGAGAACCAATCAGAGCGCTTTTAGAAAAGCAAAATACCATGCTATACATTTTCTCTTGAAAAAGATGAGAACATGCTCATCGAAACGTCGAGAGTGGGTAGATCCTTTTCAGTACTGCTCACATTTCTAAGAAAGATAACTTGTTGTACCGTCAAGCCTTCCTCTCACCATGCATTACATTAGCGACTTATAGCGAGTCTTTGTTATCATGTTTTGAAAGATTGTTGATCACAAGTCTATGGGCATTCTAATGAGTAGAATTTGTCACAAGTATATGGAAATGAAATTCTGGAAAAATAAAGCTACAGTGAAAATTCTGGAAAAATAAAGCTACAGTGAAAATTCAGCTTAAAAATTACAGTATTTATTTCACAAGCAGCATGAAAATCATGCAAGAGATTTACAAAGTAAAATATGACAACTGTGGACTATAGCTCTTATTGTAGCCAATGTAACAAAGTAGTAATATGCAGTTTTTATATAGTGCTAATTACCTCTGTTAAAAGTCTCTGCAAAGTGTTTATGCACTCTACAATTAATGCAGTATTATTACCCTGGCTTTATCAATAGCAGCTTATGAGGTACTTATGCATTTCAAGGAATATGTTCCTACCACTACCAGGTATCCATTCACCTCACCTGCATTGAGGGTGGCACAATGTTGGTGAATTTCTTGCTGAAGGAAATCAACGCCATGAGTGGGACTCAGACCTTTGCATGAAAGGCGAGAGTCAGAACCACTACACCACACAAATACAAGTTTTTAATGTTGATGTTTTTTTGTGTTTTAGTACATGCTACATTTAAATAATTTGATAATGTCTCTATACCATTCAGACACACAGTGGATCTGTTTGGCGTGTGACATGGGCCCATCCTGAGTTTGGGCAGGTTCTAGCCTCATGTTCCTTTGACAGAACTGCGGTAGTTTGGGAAGAGATAGGTGAGTAATAGGAAGGTTTACTAATGGTTGCAAATTTGAATCATCGTTTACAAACAGAAGTTGTTCTTGGCAACCCAAAAGCTTGCCCAGAATCTTGCCCGACATAGCAGGATGTAATGTATGCAAACTTTATTCCTAGTATTACTGTATGATCTAGTCTTCGTAAAAGTTGTCTTTTGATTTAGGAATGTTTTGTAATGAAATAAGAGGGAGCTAGGACTTCAATGTTTTCTTTCATTTAAGCAATTTGTAAAGTTGAACAGGACTCTGTGAACAACTGGTGACCCTTTCTCACATGCAATTCAGTGTCAGGATTTATCAGTGACTGCAGGAACAGGTTCCCCCTCGTAATGTTGGTGATCTCTAATAACAGCTTTATGAAACACAAACCAGCCCTAATTATTCAGAATTCTCTCAAATAACAGTGTAGTATTTGTAAAAAGAAAATATTAGGAAAGGATTTTCATGTTCGTCTATCATTTTGCATATGTGTTTTTACTTGTGTACACCATGTTTACTTTGTGAATAAATCATTCTTCTATTTATATGCAGTTGGAGACTCAAAACCAAATGAGAGGGGGAAACACCATTGGGTATGTACCACTTTTCTGTCAATTACATTTCTTTGATAATTCAATGTTTTCTTTGACCAACAGAAGAGCAACAACTAAACAAATAGATTAGATCATCTCATATCTCTCTCCCAGCTAATGCCAAAATCATAATGACAAACATTTGGTGCAACATGAACTGTTCTAGATTTATTGAAATACACTGTTTTTCAAGGAGGAAAAATTCTGCATTAGCGGGATTCCCGCACTAATGGAAAACCCTGGAATAGTTATAATTATGTAAAGTCAGGGAATTTTGAAATTCCCCGCACCATTCAGCTTTTCAAGCAATCATACAATTGATGTCAAATTGTAAGTCTATAGGAAATCATGTAATAAAGTTTGCAATCGATCGCAAAATCAATGGTGTCCCTTTTATGTTACGGAGCCTATGTTGATTAATGGTAACTGGGTTGTCATATAAAGTTAAAGAATGGATGCATTTTATTAGAGTATGATAATAAACCATAAACCATGATCACATGTATGTCTTTGCAGGCTCAGCGGGCAATGCTTGTAGACAGCAGAACATCCATTTCAGATGTCAAATTTGCACCCCACCATCTGGGCCTTCAACTGGTAAGTGCTTCAAAATTCAAATCTGCCAACCTAAAATTGGAAACCTCATTTTTATTGATGTTGTTTTACACTTGATAAGGGGATGCAGACCATCCAACCATTATGAATATGTAGGGAATAGTATGATTTCATATCATCTCAAGCTCTGGTTTGCATAGAATATTGTGAATTTTCATTTAGACTACCTTTTCCAATGGGAATCATTTTTCTTACCTCTTTTTGAGCAGTTTTTTTTTTCACTCTCTTCCAGTCCAAACGGTTGTGAGGTCTCTTGATACCAAACTAAAAAGATGTTGTGTAATTAATCATTTTCGAGGAGATAACAATTTAATAATTATTGCCTTATTCCAATATAGATCAGCACTTACTGGCAGTGCATCATGAGCTAATGTGGAAAACATTCACATGCAGGCTCAGGTAGAAACTAACATTTTCCTGACCGAGAAATTCAAACTGTTTCCTTTTTTCCAAAATTTTAAACCTTAAGTTGTGTTACATTTTTTTTTTACCTATTTTTGTCTTGCAGGCAACCTGTTCAGCTGATGGTATTGTAAGGATATATGAAGCACCAGAAGTTACTAACTTAGCCACAATGAATTTGCAGGTAATAATCTACACTGTAATCATTAATTACTCTCTCAATCATATTTTTAGCCGAACCTATACCTAGGATTCTCTTCTTAGGTTAACGGTTTAATATCATAGTACCCTATAGTTTCCACAAAACTTTTTCATATCCTCATTTTTTCCCTATTTTTCATCTCGAACACCCTTGCCCATGATTTTATAAATGTATTTTTATCCTGATTTTAATTTCTGTTATTGATATGTTATGTTTTTATTATTTCATATTTTCATTTTGTTTATATACAATAAATTGATTGAGCAAAATATCCTTTTTCCTTATCACACTTATTTATTCGTGAAAGAGAATGTTATATTGCAAAATTGCAAAAAAAATAGAGAGAAACAGGAGAGCTTTCCAATTCAATTCATGGGTCAACATTGACCCAAACTTAATCATGAAATATAGGAGCATAAGTATGGCATATAATGATTAAGCAAGTGACAATGATGAACGGAAGTGTAAAAGAATATAATATAGAGTTCAATAGGCTTGACAGAAGACAGAATCGGCCACCCCATTCATTATCTGAGCTTCAAAGTTCATGGATATTACATATTTTATCTGATTGAATTAGCAAAATGAAAAATATGACATGATAAAATAACATACTTATTATTGTTTTCTTGTAATCTTCCAGACAGAGTTACCAACCAAACTAAGCTGTAGCTGTTTATCATGGAATCCATCAAGGTAAATATTCAAAAGAAAATACATTACACAGAGGGTGTATCAAACATTGAACGATAAGAATTACATTGTTTGCCTGTCTTATGAGCGGAGTTACCAACCGTTTCCAGAAAATGCATGAGGTGTAGTTTCAAATGAACTGAAGGCTTTCATAACAAGTGAATGGCTTTAATAGAGGATGATCATTGTTGTAATATTTCTATTACTTTTGTACAGATGTTGTGTTATTCACGTTTTTATGTATAATGAACTTCCATGGATTGCATTTGTTTCTTTTTAAAAAGCACCATATTGAATGAATAAGAACTTAAAACTTAATTCCATGATTTGATGGCGCTGCCCCCTCTTCCCCTCCTATCTGCGTGTCTTATAGGCTTTATTTTTGTTTTACAGAGTACATCCGCCCATGATTGCTATTGGTAGTGATAGTCCCGACCCATCAGGAGGGGGTAAAGTTCAAATCTTCGAATACAAGGAAAAAGAAAGGTAAGTTATTCTCTTTCTATTTCTCTCTTTCTTTCTTTCTCAATTCTATTTAATTCTTGCCACCGACAATGGAAGGTTTCAAATGATATCTTATGATACCGTTGGTATTGATATGTTGAGGTTGGGAAAGTGACATCTGGTTTGGAAAAATCAACGTCCGATGGATGTCTTTTACTTCAGAAAATTGCTGATTTTATTTCTCTTTGGAGGTACTTGGTACTGCATCAAAGAAACGTCATGTCGGACAACTCCTCATTCACTTTGTACATAGAATATTTAAAAATTGATCAATGTCAAATTTAGAGTAAGGTTGCAGCATGAATCTTTTCAAAATACATGCAGAATCAATACAGAAATGCTATACCCCAACCAAAAATTTGCTTTTTTTTACTTTTCCGAGAAAAAGGAGAAAATGTGTAATTTTGTGTACAGAATGAATGAGGGGTTGTCCGAAGTGACGTCACAGATTCCGTGGAATTTGCCGATCGCACGGATCCCCATGAGCGGCAGTGATCGTCAAATCTCTGTGACTTTGGAAATGCATAACTTTTGAACAGGTTGTCCGATT
>BQKZ01009251.1:0-32988 GCA_036244855.1 Temnopleurus reevesii
AGGTGAGTGATTTTTATGCTTGTATGATGGAAGGAAATAGTCCAACTAACCCACTTTTTGGCGACAACATTTCCAGTCGCGCGCTGCACTTCTGCTCTGCTCTGCACTGCAGTGATGGTGTCTGTGCTGTGCACCGACGCTCACGATCACTGACTCGACTTTGTCGGGGAGCTGCCCGCGGCTTGCGAGCTTGCTGCGCGTGTAAACGAATGGGCGAACGGTAACGCACAACTCGCACCCTTTTTTGCCGATCGGTGATATATTGAAGCGTCTCAGCTGAGTATTATGTTGATTTCGTGGATTATAATCACTTTTAACCATCACAAGAATGATTGTTGGTTCCAATCCGGTGCATTTCATGAATGTTTGGTTTGTTTTTGTGTGATTTCGGCCATGTTTTTCGCCATGTTTTTGTCATGGGCGCAGCCATGTTTCAAAATGGCGTTTCCAAGATGGCGAATTTGACAAAGCGCAGTTTGACGAAACTCTCCGTTAAAATGATATTTCTTGGGGATATCTTATCATTGTTAACAAATAGGTGAATATTCTACTATTCTGATTACACTACCATTCATATTAGCGTGTTAATAATTATTTTGACGGTTTTTGTTTTGCCTAAATCGATGGTTTAATGATGGTGTTGCAAGTTGGCATTCGATTTGTGCATATATACTCATGCGAACTTGCCAGCGGAGTCTTCCTATTTACAGCGCCGAAAACTCTGGCGTGGGTAAAAGAGCATTCGGGGTATCATTTGTGCGCAAGAACAAGCAGTGCATGCTTTTGTCATGCAAGCGGTGGGCATGCGCATAGCATGGCTGTGTATGATGTGGTTCTGCATGTGTGGATTGAGGGCATGAGTATGCGCACATTTGTGGCCTGATTTGGCCACAAGATCATAGATGACGGGGGAAAAGAAACTAATTGAACAATTGAAGCATTGATGTTCTTGACTTGTCAAAGTTATGTTTTCACTTATTTTTTTTTAATAGTGATAGTCGATGGGAATAGATTTATGTTTACTTATATTTCTCTAATCAATAAAAAATAGAATTTCCTCCGACCTTTCCTCTTTCTTTGAAAAAAAAGTTTCACAAATAAATACAAAGAAAAGCCAAGGAACCGATCAAATAATGTTGTAATTTTTAACATGCCTATATGGATTTAGAATAAAAAAAAAAAGAGTAATGAGTTTGGGGAACTTTGGGCATTGTAATTTTTGAGTACTCTCAACAAGAGAATGTATGTTTTTCTTGGCCTAGCCTGCTCTGACATTCCTGTTTGGTCTTCTTCTGTTAGATCAATGAATGTCTCATTCAATTGTGTATACCAAGAATTTATATGTATATAACAAAAAAAAACATATAAGTTAGTTTAACACATAATGAACTTATATTCAAACTATCCCCTTAAGAAAAAAAAATTATAAAAAGGTAGGCCTACTGCTGACTCCCATTTTTCATTATCGGATCCAAAGCTGGGTTTGGGCCAGAAAAATCTTGCTTTTATTAAAATCAAAAATATTAGACAAATTAGACAAATGGTTTAAAAAGAGTTTAAAGTAAATAGGACAATAAATAAAGTAATGAATATTTATGTAATAAAACTGATCAGTGATTTTTATGCAAATTGGTAAATTTTGGTCACATCTTATGACGTATGTCATGTATCTTTTAACGTTTATCATTTGATAAATTATTGTCAAGAATCTGTGTTAACCCATGAATGCATAGTATTTTTTAATTTCCAAAATGCACATGCATGCAGTTTTCTGCACCCCTGTTTTTATTGCATGAAGAAAAAAGTGCATGACATACGCGACATCACGTGACTAAAAGTTGCCAATTATTGTTGAGTGATATCATAATATTCATAACTTTCTTATTGTCTAATTTGCTCAAATCTTTTTGTTATTTGTTTATCTGATTGTTCTGCTAGCTATTTCTGGTCCAAAATTAGCCTTAACGTGAAATAAGACTAGAATTCAGTAAAATGTATGGAAAAAGCTTTAGAGATAGTTTAGAGACAATTGACTTTCTCATGAAATTCCTCAAATACTTATTAAAAGGACAATGCTTCTTGCCGAAGCAAAATGAAGTGGACATCATATCCACTTCATTCATCCCAGTATAGCTTTGTATGTGAGCTGCATCAAGGGATTATTGGATCAAGTATCAAGTATCATAAGATTGTTAAACTTGCAAGAATTCTCAGATTATTAGATAGCCATTGTGGATTTCTTACGAAGAGCACTAAGGAGTTTTTCCTACTTATTTAGAGCTCATGTGTTTAAGAATTACTTTCATGGTACTGGCAAGCATCAAAGAGCATCTAAAAATGCAAATAACCACATTGTTCTTTTTATATCAATTATATCATGGAAATATGTATTTAGTGCCTTCTCCAGTTTTTGCCTTTTGTCAATTCGTCAAAATTTAGAAAGACATGTACATGTAGACAAGCATCACACTGTCTTGACAGGGTATTGGTGGGGCCTAGGTTACCATGCACCAATGTTAACTGAGAAGCCTGCTCAATGTACTTACTGTTCGCCAGAAAATGCTACGAACCGGTTATGAGCTAGTGACGACAGATTGTCAGTTTGTCATTCTTTCATAAATTTTGCGTAATTATTTTTATGATTTAGAAATAAATTAAAAGAAATGTATAATTTTATCAAACTCACGTGTGTCTGATTTGTTTTATAATCAAAGAAACCAACCAACCACCCAGAAATAACTTATTGATTCAGTGTTGAATTAAAATTGTATTCATCAATTGAATGTAACTGAACAAATTTATTCCATAAAGCAAATAAATTGATGAATTTAATTTTGATTCAACACTGAATCAATAAACCATTTCTGGATACCAGAACGTATTGCCCTGTTCCAAACAGTATGATATAACTCCCTTTAAAATCAAAATATTTTGTTTTCTTTTTAATATACAGAAGAGAAAAAGCAGCTGTCAGATGACCCTGTGACCCCACCCCAGCAAGTGATAGCACCGCCGGCTGGCCTCCATGATCGACACTCTCTAGGTTTTGAGTGTGAGCCACCTGATTACTCGGAGTACCTGACGGGCAAGAAGCTTCCCCCTGGCGGTATCCCGGGCATCGATCTCAGTGATCCTAAGCAGTTAGCTGAATTTGCAAGGTCTGTAGCGTGTACGTGTGTGTTTGTGCTTGTTTGTTTGATCAAAGAATGAGGCTAAAGCAAGGCTATCAAGAGTGCCATCAATTATGTTAAAAGTTGCGTCTTTGGTAATTGGAATTTTTTATTACAAACATTTTTTAATCCATTATATGTGGGAAATATTATTTAAGATGCATTTTAAAAACAATTAAGAAACAATAAACTATTTGGGGGATGTTTTCTAAACTTTCCTCAATTAACTTACACTTCCTACAATTTGATACAAAAGTTTAGCGTACATGTAGGTCCATTTCAATAATCTTTTCAAACAAGCGTATTTTAAATATTTGCATCGCAAGTTGGCTAATTGATAAGTACAATAACATATGGAACTACTGCACTGCCAAACTTTTGTTATCAAAATTGAAGACAAGTATATCAGTTGCGAATTGGAATACCAGTTCAAACATTATCCCCCTATTTATTAGAACATACATGTAGAAGTTAAAAGCTTCATATACAAGCCAAGGTAGGATAATTCATCAGTAATTTTATTAAAGTTTCAACAAATCTTTAGTTATACCAAACATCATTACAATTTCCTTTCCTCTCTTGATTTTTTTAGGATTAAACCAAAGAAGCCCAAAGAAGATGATGTGCCAAGAACAATCGCCTGTCCTCATAAGGTAATATACGTGTAGAATTTTTTCAGTCAGACCTTGTTTACTTTGCTCTGGGAGGTGTTTCACCAAGTCGTTCTTAAAGTTACGCATGACTTTACGTTCGACTGGTATCAATTCTTGTGCTGAATGTGCGTACTATTATGAATTATATGCACAAGAAGGGATACCAGTCGAACGTAGGGTCGTGCGTTAAGTCTTTCTTATCTTGGTGAAACACCTCCCTGGACCGGCAAGATAAGAAAGTAAATAAGGTTGAAATTCAATTGAAGATTCTTCTATTTGCATTCAAATAGAAGGAATGTAACTAGAACTTTACAGAGAATGCCAGTTGTATATAGATTATGACTGGGTTCATGTTAGCAGAATTTGTGTTTCAGCTGATTCACTTCACAATGTGCATATACGTGTAGGATTCTTGATTTCTGACCTCTATAGGGCATGCTATCCCTCTCCTTCTCTTCAAGGATTCAACAATAAATTTAGATAAAACACAAAGAAATCTAATATGATGAAATACATCAAAAACTACAAATTGAAAAAACAGTAAGTTCCAAAATTTGCGTCTTATTTGGAAATTTAATAATAATAATAATGATGATGATGATGATGATGATGATGATGATGATGATGATGATGATGATGATGATGATGATACAATGTAGATATGCAAGTTTTATAGCGCAGGTATCCAATCTGCTGAGTACTCAAGGCGCTTTGCATTGATGGTAATTTGCTGATTTTTCTCCTTTCCGCTCTTTCATCCAGGGATGTACCAAGATGTTCCGTGACAATTCAGCGATGAGGAAGCATCTGCACACCCACGGTCCACGGGTGCATGTTTGCGCAGAGTGTGGGAAAGCCTTTGTTGAGAGCTCCAAACTGAAGAGACATCAACTCGTTCACACGGGAGAGAAACCCTTTCAGGTACAAACTCCATTTTTTTTTAATTTTGAAACTTTAGAGATATTGACCCATTTACATCGGGATTCGTCCTTGTAAATCGGTATGTCACACAGGTCAAATTGAGTAACTCCTATTGGTATAAACGCACATTGATCCATCGCACTGCCAAAGTTTTCTTCGGTCCTGCTGCATTGAACTTTTGTTAAAGTTCACTTGAGATTTATTGAGTCATTGCAGTGTGTACTTTTGTAAATATAAGACCTTGGATAAATGTATTTTATTTCAAGAATGAAGAGAAGTTGGAGACGTTTGGTTTTTAATCATTCCAAGCTCGTGTTTTCATAATTCCTTTTTAAAAATTTTTCTTTGCAAGTGGATAAACTTGCAGAGTTCTATATCTTCAGTTTTTTGTAGCAGTACTATAACTGTTTTTTTTTTTTTCAGTCTGAACGAAGTCAGTAAACATATATTTTCTATTAGACTCTTTTCATTTTCCATTGCTTTTAACAGTGCACTTTTGAAGGATGCGGCAAGCGTTTCTCGTTGGATTTCAACCTGCGCACCCATGTCAGGATACACACTGGGGACCGGCCATACGTCTGCCCTTTCGACGGCTGCAACAAGAAGTTTGCCCAATCGACCAACCTAAAGTCGCACATCCTCACTCACGCCAAGGCCAAACAGCAGCAGCAGACAGTGGTAGTTACATTGCCTTTGTGAATCCCTTTCTAGTGCATCTTCATCTACCCATCGCTTGGCAGAGTTGCCAACCGTTCCAAGATATGAGAGTTTTATTTTTATGCAAATTCAGGGGACCCAGTCACGTGCAGTTTGTACATGCCTGGAAGCAACACAATTCAAGACGGCTCTTTGTTCAGTTCACAGTTAGCCTCCCGTGAAACGAATAGTCTTGTTGAATCATGTTGCTTCCGGGCCCGAATGTGACTATGACTTAAAGCCCCGGTCACATAGGACCCCGGAAGCAACACGATTCACCCCAACTCGTTGTTCTAAGGCGGTTAACTGTGAATTAACAAAGAGTCGGGGTGAATCATGTTTTGCTTCCGGGGCCCTATGTAACTGTGACTTAACATAGAAGAGGTACAATGAATTGAAAATAAATTGTATCTCTATGGTACATGTGTTGCCATACATGCCTACAATTTATATTTATCATTAGTTAAACTTTATCTTTTTATGTTAAAGGCCCAAGTGCTGATATTTTAAGTGAAGGGCTCAGCAAGTGGTTATTGTTTATCGTGCTTTCTCTCACAAAATATTTGGTTCAGCTTTTTCATTATTTGCATTTACATTTTTATGCGCGTGCATATCCTGGAACGTTTGGCATCTCTGCCGTGGATGGGGCCTTGGAAGTGTACGTTAATCCGCCCCTCCCACGGGTCGTACCTTCGATGGCAAATTTACTAATCAAGTCTTATTTTTTTATCATGAACTCAAGATTTTAATGATTGATAATTTTATTGCAATTATGGTGTGTATCAATTTATTTGAATGGATTTGAATTCTGGATTACACCGAATGGGAATCTTGATCAGGAAAGTTTCAGTAAATGGGGATTATAACCTGATCTCCGAAAATGTCATTGATATTTTATTTTGAGAGAGTATCATGAAAATTTGAACAGGTTGGTTTAAAAGATGATATAGGAAAGAAAGAAATTGAAAGTTTATTGGTTGCACTTGATCAAGAAATATTGGTAACAATGTGAGATATTATTAGACTATGTGGGGAACTATTTGAGAAAAATTGATTTGAATGGTTTTGCATTTGCACCATGTGATGTAAGATAACCCTACATCACACTGTGTAATCGTTAACTCATTTGAGGTTTTTTTTATTAAACCATGCAAGTTTGAGTTTTCTTCAATATTAGAGAAAGACTTGACAAAAAATATCATGATGATGTTTATATTTTAGATGAAAAAAAGGAGACTTTTTATCAAATTAACTCACTCCCCAAAATGGCTTATTATCTATTTAACTTGAATGAGATCGTACAAAACATCATAGATTTCATATTTTCATGTATGACTTATCAAATTTAAAAATTCTTATTTTTAAAATGATATTTACTCATATTTCCAATGTTCTTTTTCTTGTCTCGAGAATTCCGTATGATTTTCTAGTGCATGCACCATTATAAAAGTATTTTCTTCTTTTCTCACCGCCACTTCATCAAGTCTAATTCATGTTGTGAATATTTATTCATACAATGAATACCTTGACAATGGCTTTAATGTATGCGACCCTTGTTAGCTGGCTAATGGAATTAAATGTAAATAGATGCAATTTTTCATTGTGATCACAAAGTTATCAGGCTTACAGTGCAGTCAAACCTGTCTTTAATGGCAGAGAACAACTTTTGCAAGCTCTCCAAATATCAGGGAATAATTTTCCTGGTATCACATAGCAATTTGCTATGCATTTTAGCAGTATTGCTATACAAAAAGTATTTTGTATAGCAACTTTTTCGCATACACTGCACAGTAAAGTGTTGAAAATGTTTCCTCAGTGTATAAAACTGCTAGTCTAACATGAAAAGTAGAATTATTCCCTGAATATGCTTGCAAATTGTTGGGGATGTACATGCACTCTGATCATACCTTATATCAAATCTTTTGCTCATAACTCGGCCTAGAATATGTAATTCCAATTGAAATCTATCTATCGTCTATCCTCTCTCACCATGACCCCAGAACGCTGCTGTCCCTGATCTCACCGAGGATATAGTGATATTGCAAGGGCAGGACCACTCAGAACCTCTGACAGTGCACACAAGGTACATATGAATGCATCGTGGAATAAATCTCGCGCGTTTACTTCGGAAATTTTTATGTAGAAGGCATGCTCTAATCACTGCGAATTCAGAGAGCCTATCGTTAGTGAATACACGTATTGTTACAATGACTATGAATACATGTAACTCGGCCCAAGTCGAATCTCTCCGGACTGTAGAAATCTGTTTGACTTTGGAGAAATTCAACTTAGAAGAGGTAGAAATACAGCTTTTTTATGATTTGTTCCATGAGTCACATCAATTGGGCAATTATTTGATATAGCCAAGTCCGATTTTCAGTTTACTATCCGAGCAAATCATCATGCTTGATTGATGATAATATCTTGATACTCCTTATCATGACAATAAATTCTTGGAACATCAGATTTTAGCTTCCTAAATTATTCACACCCTCAATATGTTTAGTAATTCACCAATACTTTCATTCAAATGAATTAAAGTAGATATTGATTGAGGAAATTAAAATTTGATAAACTTATAAAAATATGTATTGAGAGCTAAGAGGTTACATATAAAAATATGTATTGAGAGCTAAGAGGTTATGTAACAAAACTTGATAACTGTAGAACGCCGTATTATTAAATAAAATGAGTAATCAAGTTTGAAACAAAAATGCCCCATAATGCTGTGTATAGAAATCAAATCCAGAATTGGACCAGCGTGTTAGTGCGCGTAAACTGGTAAATTACACATTTAGTCACGTCAGATTCTGCCCTTAGTCTTCTCATATCAGACCCTTTCCAGTTTACATGTTTGGTGAAAAGTCAGTCTATTCAGAAATGGAGAAACGTGACATTAAGAGATGAAAAAAATTCAATTTGCATATTATTATTCTCCATCAATGTCTTCTTTAAGAATGATTGATTATCAATTCTTATGCTAATATGAACATGAAAATATAAATAATGGGAAATGTGATTAAAATGGATAAAAAAATGGCTTTTAAGTCATTCTCACCTTTCAATTATAGAAACGGTAGCCAGGTCAACTACATGTATTTAAAAGGTTCTTACGAAGACTGGTTTGACTGAAGTGTCAATTTACATGTACTATGTCACCAGAGCATATTTTTTCAGTTTTGTTTGGTAATTATGTTCACACAAATTGTACACACATAAAGAGGTCACCAAATTTAATATGACTGTGTTGATTATTGGGTTTTCGTGTATATTTTGGTCATTTTATGAAACTGCATGTAATGCTTATTACAATTTAGTATCACCGCTTTTCATTTTAATTATGATCTACATGCATTTCACTGTGATCTATAAGTATTTCCAAGCCATATGTAATTTTTGCTATTTTCTTATGGCATACAGTGTAGAACATTGTAATACCAACATTATTCCTTTACATTCTAAAATCTGGTGTAGATTCCTGTAGGTTTCAGATTGTGATATTATGGATGCTTTGTATGAACTTCATCTTCGTTACACTACATATAGCATTTTCATATACCAGACAGGCATATATATTTGCCAGATATCATACATGTACATGTACATGTACAAGAAAAATATTAAACCATCCACAAACTTGGGAGAACATGTGGATAAAGCTATGCTCCATTGCAGAAAACTTTTTGCCTTGAAACATTCCGGCAAATTATTTGCAAGAGCTTTTCTCTGTATCAACGTCTGTGTAGGGTAAAAGTATTTTTGCCAGAGTTCTTTTTATGGTAAAAACTTAAGCTACACAATGTATACGTATGTACATGTGCATGTATGGCCCAACAAAAGTACTTATGTACAGCTTGGTATATTTGTATTTCTGCCCTTGTCTTTTTTGAACGTTTGTTTTTGTTAACATTTCATTTTCAAGTTGTATTTTCTGCATGCGAATGATGTATCATAGTTGAATGAAAAGTTAAAACCGTCCACTTCACACAAATATGTCCAAAATTACTGTAATGAGTTACATATTTTTCTCATACATGCTTGTGTAAATTTAATGAATCGCAATTGTAACAGAATTTATATTCTTTCAGAAATCACCTCTCAATGTGAATTTTTAACATTCAACTTATTCATTTTCTTTGTTCTCATCAATTTTTAATGGTAACAAGGTGAACATAGGTGTATTGTGTACTATGTATAATAATCATGAATAGTAGGGGGTTGAATTTTAAAGTCTCTATCGTAAGATGAAATGGTGCTCAGCTGTGCAGACCTTATAAGGATATTGCGGACTAGTCATGAAAAGGGTGTTAATGCAAGAAGATGTATATGTATTGGAAATTAATTCAAGCGTGGAAAAACAAACCCGATTGAACAGTCTACCCAACTCAATCAATGCTAGGCAATTGAATAATCAAACCTTGTTGCGAAACTTGCCAAGTCTTGATTTTTTTGTGGATTTTGCTCAAATGTTGAAATTGATAGCAAATCAGTGGCAAATTGAAACATGCACTCTTAGCGCCTATGTTCTGCGCATTTAAAAAAGCTGTGCATGTAGCAATTGTGCTAATTGGCCATCGCTGATTAATTGCAACTCGCAATCATTTGCAACTTTGTATCATTAATTGCTGTTACAGTTCTACTTGTTTATATCGGTTGTTCATAATCATGGCAGTATTTTTTAATCATCTTTTCTCCATTTTTCATTATTTCTTAATCACAAAGTAGCTATGTATGGTAATTACAGCAAGATAGCAGAGTTGGACTGATTTTCAGTTGTTTGGAAATCACACTGGATTAAGGCATACTTTTGATGGGATAAGGTTGCATGTGAATTTATATTGTGAATTACTGATATGTAATAAAAATTGGCCATTCAAAATTTGATCCATAAATCTTTAGTACATGTACTTTTAACCAATGCTTTTTATTGTCAGTTAACAAGAACACAATGCTAGTTTAATTCGGTAGGATTTCAATTTCAGTGTCTTAACAGAATTTGTTTTCTTGTGCACTACTAGCAAAATCAACTGAATCTAAAAATTCATCTATTTGTTCAAACAAAAAGGCAAATGTATATTTTTTTAATACTGTAGTTTTCTCCAATTACAGGAAAATAATTCTTTCTGCTGAACATACAAGAATGGTGAATTATTCTGTGTGATCGGCATGTGAATATTAATGGCGAATTTGTTTAACTCCATTTAACCAAAAAGAATAATTTCTTGTGCTTGATATGTATAATGCAACACCATTATCCAGTGAATATGGATTATTATACAGCTTTTACTAGGAATGTGTACATTTTCAAAGAAATGAAATAAATGATGTCTCAAACAGAAAGCTGCTGATTGATAAAAGTNGGGGGTGGGGGGGGGGGGGGGGAGTTATCATAATCTATATTGAAGGTATTTATAAAGCAATACATAAAATGAAGTGCAGCTAGAGAATATTGTGGGTTCCATAGTTGTTTCGTTTATACAGTACTTATACTGTTGACACATCTGTTGCATAATGGTAACACTACATGTACCAAAGTTGAATCTCTTCAGACCACAAAAATCTGTTCGACTAAGAAGAAATTCAACTTGGTTACCAGAGGTCTTGGCAGGTATGTGACCAAGGGAGGTGTCGCTAAAAAGTTGCGATGGATTGGAAGTTCCAGTCGAAATTCTTGTCATTTGAGAATGGCATACCATGCATGAATGAAACTATGGATTTCGATTTCCAACCGGATCTGCTTTGTAATTGATCATAACTTTCTAGCAATAGCCTTCAAGTTAGATCTTGACCATAAGTGAAAAAACAACAAAACAATAAAGAACAAGGAAATAAGCTGTATCATACTTTGCACTTGGCAATTTTTATTATAGCATTAGAATTGGAAGACAAGTTATTTGCTTCCTGAAAGTTGTACACACAAAGGAATGGAGATGCTAACCATTTTGGAATATGTACATGAAGACGGAAATTAAAAAATGAATCACCAAACAGCTGAAATGAATATTTCCTCGTGAGAGAAAGCATCATAACAATATAATCAAACACTAACAGATGAACTAAATATTTTTTTAAAGGTTTGTGATTTTTCACAATACCCATATGCTTTCTATCTGGAGAAAATGTTTGGCTCAGCTGTTTGATAATTCACATTCAAATTTCTTTAGAGTTATTCCATAACAGTTGGCAACTCCGAAGGAGCACTTACATAATTAGACAATTATATTTCAGACATTAAATATTGTGCATCAAAGATTGTGACACCTTTCTCAAGTTGTACTGTAAAACAGGGTTAATGGGGATACCAGGGAGAAATAGGGAGAAAATAGGGAGAAAATAGGGAGAAAATAGGTCTATAAAGTAAGAATTTTATTTAAAAAAAAATTTTCTATGATAATTGGTGGACCCTTCTCTGGGAGAGATCTTTTAGTCTCTCACAAAATGAAGAAAAATGAGAGTACCCATGGCATTAATTTCCTTCAGCAAGGAATTCATCCATCTTGTGCTGCACTCAACCCAGGTGAGGTAACTGGCAGGAATATTTATTCCTACAAATGCTGTGAGCGTTGATGTTACCTGGGCAATATAGCCAGGGTAATGATAATGACAAGCGCCTTGAGCACTTCACAGAGTGGATATGTGCACTATACAAATTGTACCTATTATTATTATTATTATTATAATTATTATCAATATAAGTATGATTAAAACAAGTCTTTAAAATTGTGTCCCTTTTAATTTTTGTTTATTCACCCCATTTATGTGCTTATAGAAGAAATTAGCAAGTTGGGATAGGTTACCGTACACAAAATAATTCGAATCAACTGAACAAAACACCTATTTATTTTTTCCTTGTTTACTCAAAATGACAAAATGCCTATCATGATTTGCACTTTGGCTTTATGTTTGCATGAACTTCATACTTTGAGTAGTACTCTAGATTTGAAACATTAATGTTCAAAGGCCAAAGGTGATATGACAAAACTATAACTACAATAATTTTCTTAGAATACATGTACACAAGACCCATCCACTGAAAAATATGTGCTGATAATTTTGATTGGAAAATTGCAATGAATAGATTTGCGCTTATTATAATTCTTTTTATCAACCTGCATTCTTGCCACATTCCCTACCTTGTTTTTGTTCGTGCTTCTCAAAGAGTAATTGTAATACCAATGTTTGGTCATTCAACAATTCTCCCTATCGCATATAGCCGATATCACACACTTTGGCTTTGGCAAGCTCACTTCCGGGATCCATCTTGATTTCACTGTATACTATCTACGAAATTTCAATCCATGGGTATTTAGCGTAATTTCTTCGTTTTGCGTCGGAAGCCCAGCATTGGGCCGCTTCGCAAAAGAAACCCATATAACAAATAAATGCAGATATGAAAGAAAAATATAAAATGATGCTTTTATTCGCAAAAATCGATGAAAACATCTGACACTAAAAGCCGCTGACGAAGTTTACCGTAGAAAGCAATAGACTTTTGAAGACGCGCGAATGTTACCGGAAGTACCTGTGCCAAGAATCTGGAACAAAATAACTAGTGCGCCGCATGCGTTCAGATTCGGAGAGCTATATGCGATAGGGAGAATTGCCCACTGAAATGTGGAATCTGATTATAATATTTACACATATTTCAAGTGAATATTGTAGAATGACAATTGAAAAATAATTTTCCACATAATTTCTATTTGATTAAAAAATAGAAACCTGAAAATTACAGATCATATGAAAGTGGATAAAATGATTCTATACGTCTTTGGAAGAGCAAAATATGTAAATGAAACAAATTATAATTCATTACCGGAACAACAGACATGGAGAAGAATTGGTTAGTTTAGGAATCGTTAGATTTATATATACCATATATACTACAATACCCCATGAATAATATTGTATTTATATTTTTTTATGATATACTTAGATAATAATCAGCTTTGATTACATATAATATGAATTCTATATATGAGACACTGTATTGATAATCCAGCAACTTTAAATGAAATAATGGTTCACAAAATCATTACTAAATTTATGTCCAAGAAAGATTTCTTTGGGGGTAGAATAATGCATTATAACACAACAGAATATTATCTTCCACCAACTTTCATTGGCTACACATGCCCTGCAGTCCTGATTTTAAAATATATACCAATACAAGTAGTATTTCCTCAGACTCAAGAACCAAAATGATTACACATAATATTCAAATTATCTTCAACTCAAGACAATTGATTTTTTTTCTTGGTCAAACCAATTAAATATTTTGTAAACCTATAAGATCTGAATTAAAACAAAACTAAAATATCAACATATTTCTTTTGATAGAATATTTTCAACATGAATATCATGCTTTCACTTACACTGTCAAATTAAAGTGATAATATTTTCTAAACTACAACAATTAAAACAAATCTAGCTTTTAAGCCAAAACCAAATTTTACAAATGCAAATTAAAAATCAAGATGATTATTTGTTCATCTCATATTTCAGCAATGTCGACAAAACAAACCTCTTTGCGATTGATTTATTGAACGGTATACAAATGATAAATGTCTGAGAGTGCCATAGTACAAAATTTTGACTTTCTAATTCATAAGTTTTGCAGAGTGAATTGGATCAGTTCAACTTTGACCAAATGATACATTTCTTTTTGCTATTGTAGGAACATGGACGTCTATTATTTGTTTTATATGATGATAACAGACAGTTTTGTTTCATACAGGGCAATAGCCATTACTACTGCCCTGTATCAAACAAAACTGTCTGTTGAAACCAGTGTTATCATGATATGAAGTTAAACGACTCTTAGCCATGAGACCTAAACTTGGTTAGAATACAGCCTCAAAAGGTAATTTGATTACAAAAAAGAACTGCTAAAGGAAAGAAATTTCAGTAAAATTAGACATGAATACAAACAAACATACAAATTCCTACATGAAATTATAATTTTATAGACATGTGGAGCATTTTAACATTAACATGAATTTCCAATGCTTCTAATTTCATTTACGAAAAATTATAAGAGAAACTAACAATCTCAGGGTGTTGCTAGAAAGTTGTAATTGATCAACTGCAAATCAGTTGCAAATTGAAATGTGCATTTGCATTCGCCCACATTCTGCACTTTCAGATGCATTAGAAACAAGGATTTTGGTTGGCATTTGCCTAGCAAAATTCTGCAACCTGCAACTGGTCATAATTTTTAAGCAACATCCCCAGAGAAATGCAATTACAAGTGATATTAATATTGTATGTGATTCAAATTCAATGTATATTTTAAAAAAAAATGATCTTACTACACAAATGTAACTTTAAAACTTTCACACGCGTTGCAATTTCACAAATTAAATGGAATCTGTAAAGAAATAAAATGACAGAAAAACCACTTCATTCAGCCTCATTCTTACAAAATACTAACCTTGGCCCTGTTATGTACATCGTGTACATTGTATGACCTTCTTCGTGCCACCCTTTTAACATAGACATATTGACATTTGTCTAGATGGTTCGGGACATACAAAAAGCCAGAAGGAATAGCAAGTCGGAGAAATCAATTACATGTAAAACAGTGTCTTATATCCATATATATAATGAGCAAAGAGCTGGGTTGTGTTTAATAAAACACACAACTTAATGAACGACTTGTGACCCTTTCTTTGGTGCAGAGGGTAATTATTTAGTGCAGGAAAGGGTCACCAGTTGTTCTTAAAGTCATGCCGAGATCTATCAAAAAATAATGAAACATGACCCTGGTGTGAAAATATAAATTATAGCTGCCAATAGAGTAAACATTTACCTGCCATACATGAAAATGTAAATTTAATCCATTTCAAACCAAGGTGAAAAGAAACCGTAAATTTCAGTAAAAAGCACAAAGCTAAGAAGGGAAAAGCATGAAGAATTTATGGGAAATATACTAAACAGGCAGAATAATAATGAAACAAAATAAACCATAACATGTAACACAAATACACAAAAATCCATACAAATACATTAATTGCAAGCAGTACTGAAATTACATGAAAATTTTTACCTCCCACTCCCGCCCCCCTCCCTCCCCCCAAAAACCTATGCTAATAAATGCATGAGGATAATGATGATGATGATGATGATGATGATGATGGTGATGGCCTCTTGTATAGCGCCAGTCCGCCTCAGCGCTCATAGCGCTCAATTACTAAAAATAATGTCTCACAGATTTCAACGTCCTAATCATGCATTTTTATTATAACTTCATCTTAATCTAGTTTCCAAAACAAAAAGATAAATTAGATGTTGATTCAAGCCACTGATGCTACTTTGAAAAAGTTCATCCTATATACCTTGTGTGAAAAGTTGCTCATTGAATTAAAAAAACATAGTCCGACTACGAAAAATAGAATTTGAACTCAAAGTTGCACTTGATTTACAATCAATTGCAATTTTCTTGCAATACCCAAAGCATGATTCCTCTTTCTGGGTTGAAATAGAAAATTTGCAATTCAGCTGCAATACACAATGAAAAAAAAATTAACATCAAGCAGCATAAAAGATAAGAATATAAGAGATCAAAATCTAACAGCTTGATATACAGTTCGGTCTCCATTTTTAGTGGAAAAAGAATACATGTCTGATGGATAAATTAAAAAATAAAAAATAATCGCACACAAGTGCATTGCAAGGAGAATACAAAATTCAGCGGATGTACGACCTCGAGTAACATATAGTAAAAAGATGGCCAGCCTATTGTCGACTTCATGTTTGTCTTTCTGTGACGGATAAAATTTTTTAAAAAAGTGCAAATACTACTGGATAAAATCCCACATAAAAGATGAAAATAAAGACCGGAAAATAACCAGGAAAGATGGAACAAAATGTGAAAATTGGCAATTGATGCAGAGTACTAAAAACGATTCATAATCTCTGTGAATTGGCAAAATAAATTGAAATATCAAATCAAATTGCTTTGTTCCATTTCTATTCATCATCACTAACATTTAAATTATGCATATTTAAAAGACAATCATTCATTTATTAATGATGAACATTTTTTTTGTAATCAAGTTTTCTACAGGCCACATTTGGTATTAGGAATATGAATACATATTAATTTCAGCATGAAAACTAATATGGTACAGGAAGGACTATACACATACATAAATCAATTTAAAAATATTTGGTGATTAAAAGGCAATACACTAGAATATCATTGCAAATTTTGAAGAAGAAATTAGATCATATTTTCTTTATATCTCATTTGTACAATGGAAGCTCCGATAAGCATAAAATGTATTGTTAGGCTTGAATTCATCATAGTGTGTGATTGCAGTATTAATACTTACTGTATTGTCCCGTATTCTGACAGTGGGGTTTAATTCAACCCATGACTAAGCCATTGTTATCTAGACCTGGGGAGTGTTTCATCAAAATTTGTTGCAGCGACAAGGAGTCATTTTCCGACAGTTCCCATAGCAACTGTCAGCGATAGTGCTTTTCATCTAATCACAATCAAGGAATTTGTCAGCGCTGACTAATCGTCTCTGCGACAAATCTTGATGAAACACCCTCCGGGGCTATTTAAAAGTTAAACCAATGGTCTAAATGACAATGACTTAAACCTGGGTTGAATAATAAACCTCACTAACCGAATATATAAAGTAAGATTAGAACAAAATTACATATACTGTACATCAACACACAAAAGAAGAGCATTTATAAGAATCTACTGTATAATTTGATGAATATAAACAAAAAATGTATTTATATCATAACCATGCTGAAAACAAGTTTGGACATATTTCATAGGAAGCTCAAATATTTCATCTCAATCTAAAGTAGTACATCATAAAGGCAACATAATTCAATCAATGACGATTCTTATAAAAATGAGTTGTTCGCCTGATTTAGCCTACACTAAAATATTTGTTAAACAAACACACATAGATACAATCAAAATCCAAATTAATAAGTAATTGTATATCATGATTTAGCCACACCATTGTAAGTATCACACTTTATTACGTAAGTAGATTGCATGATTCGCATAAAATAGGGATGACCACTGTATATTCATATGTCCCTGCATTAAACGTCTCCATTTATATATATCTGAACAATAGATAAGGCCAAGTAAAAATAAATCCTAGTTTCTCGTCTGGATTTTTCGAAAATGAGGAGGGGGTACTTTGTTATTTGATATTTGTTCTAAGATGGCTGCCGCGCATACAAATGTTGTACAGCGACTTCTTGATTAAAACAATTCCATGTGTCAATGCCCAAATTAGGCTAAATTTACAATGTTTGATAATAATGATGCCCTATAGATTCTAGATTATTGTCATATTAATTGAGAAACATTTCCAACAGCTCCGATGGTTTTAGTCTTTTGTATCGATCAGTGCATGCATGGTTGATGACAATTTATATCATACTGTATCTACAATTGTGGCTACAGTCTACAAATTAAGAAGCTTCTGTTATTCCAAACTAAGCTTCTGATATATTCCAAATTAAAGTTTCAAGCAAATACACCAATTAAAATGCAATTTACCCATTTTTTCAATTAATTTTTTCCACGTTTCTGAAAAAAATATCAAATATCAAAAAAAAGGAGGAGGCAGCGAAAAAGGATGAGGGCGGGGACGAGAAACTATCATTTTTTTTTTACTTGGCCTAATCAATTAATTCTCTCATGGTATTGGATTCTTATCCAAAGAATCTTCCAAGAAAATGCTTTTCCTTTGATATAATCTGATATTTTGGGCAACTGAAGGTATAAATGATTCCACAGAAATGAAGATGTCAGTGGAAAAAGTACCAAAGTCCATTATTTGGTTCTGTCTTTTCCACATCTCCAAATCTGTGCAAGCATTTGAAAGGGCACCTCCATACAGCAAGTCATGTGCATAATCTAAAATATAGATCCAAAATATGCTGCACAAAACATTCTGTGATCAAGGTGACAGATATACATGTACATTACAATGATTGCCAACCAAAAATTATATTCATTAAAGGTTATCTGAGGCCAAAAGCAACAATTTTCTATTCAGGAGTCTATACAAAATCAACTCCCAGAAATAACCCATGACATTAAAAAGGTGCTAATATAAGTTTTTTAAAACATTGAATGTAAAAAATCAAACTTTTCTCATGATTAAGGAAAAGACGACTTTTACAGAGACTAGTTCCACACAAGTGGGCACTACATACAAAGAATACCCATGTCTTGCATGGAGCCTGACGATCGTAAAGGAACCTTCCATTTGCTTCTTACTCCCTAACCAGTAATACAGATCATGTCAAATAAAGTTAGTTTTGGTTAATATTACATGTATGCACGAAGGTGTAGTGGAGGCGCGTGGTGTAGTGGTCATGACTCTCGCCTTTCAACCAGAGGGTCGTAGGTTCAAAACCCACCCATGGCGTCAATTTCCTTCAGCAAGAAATTCATCCACACTATGCTGCACTCAACACAGATGAGGTGAATGGGTACCTGGCAGGAATCTTTCCTTGAAATGCCAAGTGCGCTGGTGGCTGCCGGGCTAAAGCCAGGGTAATAAATGCAAAGCGCCTTGAGCACTCATCAATGAGAGTCGATACATGCGTTATATAAATTGCATATATTATTATGTTATTGTTATATACAAATTCTATTTTTTGTCCTCAAATACCCCTTATCTTCTCTAACTTCATTCACTTTATAAGGCACTATGAAATTCAGAACCTAACAATCCTAAGATCCCTTTGAATAGCCTTCTTTTATCCACAAATATTTACTATTCATGGCATTGATTCCCAAGAAAATTGCCTGCTGTACAAGAATTAATTATTTTGTAACATGTGAATTATGGAATGCAAATACGCTTTCAATAACGCATTTGTTCCAGTCTGCGGTTACACCAAAATATAGGCCTGCCAAGCTGGAATAAAAGTTGTTGTAAATGGTGAAAAAAAAAACTTGGTAAAAGTTATGATCGTCTGCTTTGTTGCCCAGGTATATATGTGAATACATAACGTTACTATCATACTCTCAATAAAACATAATGTTCATTAATCATCACTTTTCTTGTTTGATAGAGAGAGAATATAATTTTTGGTTGGCATTCAAGAATATACAATGAAACTACTATAATATACAGACATCATCATGAACCCTGTTTCCCATTTCTATCATTGCAGCTGTTACCATTGCTACCACTTGCGTTGCTACCACTACCACTGCTACCATTAGCATTGCTACCACTACCATTGCTACCACTCTTGTTGCTCCCGTTACCATTGCTACTAAAGCCGTTGTTACTAGTCTGTCCCATGAGGTCTAACGACAACGTTGCACACGTGAATATCGCTGCATTGACCGGAAACGCTCTGAGAAGCTGTGTCCCAAGCCCTTTGTTAATCACTCTTATTCCTTCGTTACGAATGCTTTTCCTGATTACGTCGATGCTACCTTTGTATTCGTTCACGCCGTCCATCCCATCCGCTTGGAGTCGGGTCTTGAAGACATCAAAGCTGTAGGTGACCACCCATGAGGTCATCCCACTCAGACCACCAGCGGTCAGTAGACCTGTGATTCCGATTTGACCTTCGGGGTCCAGCTTGGCTATTTCGCTGGTGTACAGCTCGTAGGACATGAAGTATATCCCCAGCCCGGGCGTGTCCCTGGCTATCGTCAGTCCCAGGCCGCGGAAGCAGCCACGCATGCCTTCCAGTCTGTATACCCTGCGTAAAGCATCGAGCGACCCGTGGCGATTCCCTTTCGTGCGTGCCCCTTGGTTGTCGATCTGTACCCTGATCTTTGCAAGTTCCATAGGACCGGATATGAAGGATTGCACAAAGCCGGCAACGCATCCCGACACAAAATGACTGTAGAGGGAGGGCTGATCAAACTGGCGTTGCATGTTACCCTGTACACCGAACAATAAGGCGTTGATGAACGTAAGGCCTGCTAGGGGCGACGCCATACCCTTGAAGAGACCAAATACCTGAAGGAACACAATAAAGTTCAGTCAAAAGTAAGAAAAGCGCAATATAATGAATTGGTCAAACTATTCACATTTCATGCCCTTAAATCTATGAACTTTTAAAGATGTAATAATACAAGAGCATTCCACCTAGTTTATAGATCAGATCTTTCAGGATGGTCTCATATACATGTATAGCGAGTCCGACATAGTCCCCAATGAATTTATAGATGAAAGGGTTGTTACTCAAGCCATTATAAATGCTTAAAATAAATATTTGTTTGTGAATCAACTTTACTGTCTATCATTTTCATAATCAATTTATTTACATCTATGAAAATATAATAAATAGGAGATATATTCCTTGAAAGACAACCCATGTCAAGCGGAAAATAGTTCAACAGCATCTTTATTAAAAAAAGATATGGATAGAATTTACAGTAAACATTAAGTTTGCTTAAAAATCATCAGAAGGAAAGTGCAGAACAGGAAGTGTATTCTGTTACAGATTTGTCACCACCTTGACTATGAATAATGCTTCAACAACAATTGCTCAAGGGCTTATATCGTTAAAAGATCATAATTGTTTTGGACAAGTAAGGATTGAGGTACAATGCAAGGGACTTTGGTTTGTGTACCTTGACTGTAAAAGCTTTGTAACTGAGTAAAGCATTGTATGACTGTAATCAAATACATTACTTAAACTTGCTGTCATACTGGTTAGATTATCAGGAGTCCTGGCTCTAAACAAATTTCAGTCTAACAATGCTGATCACTTTGAAAGCAACTTAGGAGTGTGGTAAAAGAAGTTCCTACGTAAAATGTGGTGAATATGAAAACTGGGAAGAACAAGAATAAAAAATGGGAACCTCAAATTACCTTTTCTAAAGCTCATCGCACATGTAACGGCCGGCTTACGATCAAATTTTAGAAGAAAGTGTAATGGTGTCTTCCAGAAGTATTCTAACATACAAGAAAACCTGAATAATACAAGCTTTCTTGTAGGATGGAACAGTGAATCAGCTTCGAGTCATAAGGAAGTTGTCATAGTCGGAACAGCCTGAGGATTGTCCACAATTTGAAACTGATTTGCTCGTAATATTTGGTATAAAGCTATGAAGTCATATGTTTAGAAGTCTATTTTTCTGAGCAAGAATTTGGTATATTTTACTTGTCAAAATGTAACGTATGCAGTGGGCTTAACATGAGGTGGATCCCTCTACAAACCTTGCTTCATGATAGGCTTTCTGCCTTTTCATAAAATAACCCCCAAAAAATGAGAGAATTTAAGCGGATTTTCAAAAGGTTTAGAGAGTAGTAAGTTTTCCCTCAGTGTTCCTATTCACCCTGCTTTATGGCATCCTACAGCAAAGTGAAAAAAGAATGTATCACAATGACTTACCGTTTCTTGTTGCACAATCTTCACAAAGCAGTTGAAACTGCCAGAGTACTTGGGTGCAGTGCTGCTTTGAGTCTGTAGACGCACCTAAAAATTGTCAAAAGTAATATGATGCTTCATTATTTCAAAAATTCTGAGTTTGGACATAATGGTGGGTGCTGAATTTTCTCTCCATGTACTGTATGTCATGAAAATTACGTGGAGGAAATATAAGACAGAAGGGAATATCGAATCGCAGGGGATAATTAACAGGAGGGGACATTAGACAGAGGGCATGGGAGACAGAACGGAATATCTTTCACTTGAATTTGACTGCCCTCAAATTTCTCTATGAATGCAGAGCTAGCTGCCATCCTTCTGGAATACTGAGGAGATGGTATCACCTTTCCATTTTTGATTTTGAAAAAATAATCTTCCATGCTTGTGTTCTCTCTCATTATGGCTATTTGCATTCTTATCTCCAATCTGACCCACTGCAATCCTGCAGTGTGTAGTTCAAGAGGCTCTGGGGCAATTCACATACATGTCTGTTATTTTTTTGCTTGTCGTCATTCATTTTTATGGAATACCCTGTAGATGTACTAAAAGGTCTTCTCTATGGTCTTGCAACATGATATTGTTATTGCATACATAATATGTGGAAGCATTGAAGCATCATGGTGTTGTGTTTCTGACGTTCACCTGACATTTGCACATTGAACTGATAGTGTTCTTAATCACTGACGTTTATAAATGAACCCATGACATTGAATTCCTTGCTCTGAAAATTCATCAACATAAATGCCAGTCAAGTTTGCCTGGGTATCTGATCAGTCGTGAAAATATTGTGGTTAGAGCTTGTTAAATGCATTGGAGTGCCTTATTGGAATGCACAAAAATAATACAGGGTATTCTTGTCTGAATACATTCAAATGTATTCACTGAGACTGTGATAAAAGAAATTGGAAAAAATCAACAGCTTCCCATGCAAGATTTCATATAGCTCTTGCATATTTGCAAAAGAAACTTTCTTCCACTTCATTTTATGTGAAGAAATGTTGAAAAAGGTTTTGCACCTATATGCTGAATAACAAACATAATACTTTGGTTTATTTGATATGGAAATTCTGAAAGATTAGAATGGAATGTTGTTTACTCAATTTCTTTGTCATTCCTATTCACTTTGTAAAGGTTGTGAATAGTGATCAGGATTTTGCAAACTACAATCAGACCTGTCTTAAAAAGCGGCCGCCTATCTACAGTGACCAACTGCCTAGTGGTCAACTCAATTAGTTCCCACTTAATCAAAAATGTTAAAGAACCTGTCTATAAAGATCATCTACCTACAGTGGCCACCCAAATTGGTTCCCATCTGATGAAAATGTGTGTTAAAGAACCTGTCTATAAAGGTCTAGAGTGGCTACTTTTTCTGTTTCCCTTGGGTGGCCACTATAGACAGGTTCTACTGTAGTTTCATTGCTCCTTAAATCTCTTCACTGGCTCCCAACCAAGTCACTTATCAAATTCAAAATCTTACTACACCAGGGCCCTATTGCATAAAAAGTAAACGCAACTCAGATAATTTAACGCAACTCTTTTTCAACCAATCAGGAGCGCGTATTTAGGACTTGCGTTTAATCTTCTGAGTTGCATTTAAACGCAACTTTTTATGCAATAGGGACCTGTACTTGCATTCTTGCGTTTTTATACTTTGGCTCCATCTTATTTATGTGATCTTCTTAAACGATATTTACCAAGTAGAGCTCTGAGATCCAGTAAAAAAAAAGACTTTTTTTGCTGTACCCCTGACTATTACAAAGAGTTATGGTAATTGCAGCTCCAGAGCTGTGGAATAATTTACCATATCTACAATTAAAGCTGCCAATTCTGTTCGGCGTTTCAAAATGTACTTAAAACCCAGCTTTTCAAACAACTGTTTTCTTTTTCTATAACCTTTTCATTTAAGTGCACTGAAACCTTTTTCAAAGGTATAATGTGCTATATAAGAACTGCCTTATCAATATCATAATTATTCATTGTTTAGTGAGAACCACTTTCGAAAACTAATGTAATGTACTCACCTTGACTGTGTCGAAGGGATGCCCAACTAGCACACCAGCAACCCCTATAGAAAGATAACAAGAGAAAGAGAGAGAGGGGGGTGGAAGAAGGGGAAGTAGAAGAGGTGAAAGGGAGGTGAAAGGGAGGTGAAAGGGAGGGAAAGGTGGAGGTAAACAATGTAATCAGTTAATAGGCCGTGTAAAATAGAAGAAAAAAAATATCTTCTTCTCCTAGGCTAATATGAACCCCTTTTAATAGGAAAACACCTATACTTCCGATCAATGAAAACATTTAATTGAATGAAATAATGTTGACTTGCAATGCATTTTGAGAATATTCTTTAATAATGTTTAAAGTTAATACACAAATCTTGGCTCATGTATCATATTTCATTTATAAAAGGAGGGGATATGGGAGGGAGGGGGTACACTTATGATATTACAAAATGGTTTTTATTTCTAACACATTCAGGCCAAATGAAGCCCCTTCAACAACACCCATTTCATTTCCAGAAACAATTTAAAAAAATAGCAATATTCCTCTTGGCTTGTATTTCACTTTTGGGAAGCTGAGCAATGTCTGAATGATTCCACAACTCAAATACAGACTGCATCATTTTTTTTTTACGTTTGTCATCAGTGTATTTGATCAGATGCCATCTTCTGCGTATTGTGATCAATGTAATTACTGTAAACAAATTGAAACCGAATCATAAATGGCAGATGTACAATAAAGTTCATTCAATGGAAATCATGATTATTAGTTCCCTGCCACCACTATGAAAGCTCTGATCAATGGAGATGGCCCAGTAGTCCTGCTTTTATACCTTGGTTTTTTACTTTTAGCTTTATAGTGATAACAGGTAACCAAAATGACCAGTACCAGGGACTAAAATTTAAGGGGATAGAGAGCGTTTGCTCTCCTAAAGTTCCCCTTAAATGCTGTTGGCAGAGTGATTTATAGAGCCCATTGTAATCCCAATCTACATTAAATCACGACTCATTTTAGCTCCCCTAAAATTCTCCTTGAGAGCCGGTAGGAGAGCAATTCATAGCTCCTCTGCAAATCCTTAAATTTAGTCCCTGCAGTACTGTGCCTTACAATAAGTCAGAGTAAACATGGATTTTTTTTGTTGCTTTTATTTTGGTTACAGTAAGATTTACTCAGAAAAAAAAAAAATACCTACTGGTGCAGAAAGTGGATTTGTGAGTTGTGATACACACATAAATGTACATTGTAGCACTCAACAAAATATCTTCCAGTATTTATGAAGCTCTTATCTGTGTCTACCTTTTTTCATACAAAATGTAGTTGTTGATTGTATTACACACTGTATGTAGACCATACACTATATGCTCTACATTCAGGAGTGCATCGCGGTGGCCAACCCACACATTCTTATTTATATAAATTACATTATTTGCACCTGTCTCAATTTCATAAAGTTTGTCTACAACATACAGCGCAGACTATAGAACCACAAAAATTCACAACATACATATGCCCAAATCCAAATGAAAAATAAATAAATAAGGGATCACTACATATGAAAGAAATTCCTGGAAATAGACCAAATGCAACTGTCTGACTTGGTATCAAACACACTGTAACCATGTTCATTTGAGAGATTTCATTTATCGCTCCACAGCACATCCTAAAAAGTGAGCCAATACTAAAGTGAAATATTCAATTGAAAAGTGAACCCTACCATTTTTTCTGAAGTGTCTGGTTCATAAAAATATAACTTGAGTTTTGTTGCAAGCTAAAAATGTAGGTACAATGTATGTACAGTATGTATCACTATCATAATCTAAAATTTAAAGGTAGAAAACTACATTTGCACACAGTACGGTTATGCCTACAACTTGTTGTGTACCTCATATGCCAAAAGAACAACCTCTGTTAAGAATTTTGTTCGAATGTAGTCCAGAAAATTTAATTCAAATAAAAATCTATTATATCACAATTCGTCTTCACACCAACAGTATCGCGATACTCTAAGCGCATTACCACATACACACACAACCTTGTAAGACTGAACTTCAATACACTGCCACACCATGCGGAACACATACGCACGGTGTAATAATTAGCCGGCTGTGAAATTCAAGTATTGTTCAAATAACTTGAAATACATCTAATATAGCCATCTTCGAGCTTACTTGATTGGCGATACATGTAGATTATGGTAATTTATACCGAATTCTTGGAATGTCAGATTTTAGCTCGCAAAAGTAGCATTCTACCTTTAAAAAGACTCTGATTGATATGGCTAAGAAAAACATGGGGATCAGGGAGAATGCCATTTTTTGGAGGAAATGGAATGGTCTAATGGAATAGAAGGACATATCTTTAAATTCATCTTAATTAAATACACTGGCCCATATTTCGATAGCAAGGTCTACATATAAGATAAAAATCATTGTCATTTAGAATTTTGAATAGCCCGGGTATAACAAACTTTTCTAATTTCATCTTTTTTAAATTTTATCATTAAATTTCATATGGAAAAGAATAATAAAACGATCATGTACAGAAAGGAAAAAAACCTCTAAAATTACTTTTTACTCAACTCAGGTTAATATGCTGACCTAAACCTATTAATGTACTCGATTCCTGTATCTTAGTGGGGAAAAAAAGGAGGGAAAAAAAGGAGGGAAAAAAAGGAGGGGAAAAAAAGACGAAAAGTTCAGGTTTGGTCATTGGATTAACATGATTGGCCCACTCTTCATCTGATACATGTACATGAAGGTTGAGAGTGCTGACTCAGCTATGACATAAAGGTCACCCAAATGACCTTTGATGAGATCTACAAGGCTACAAGCATTCTGAATCTTTGCCAAGTTCAGGGAACAGTACTACTACACATTGAGGTCATCTAGTCTCTTCTTTCAGACCTTTCACTGCAGAAAATGGGCTTATGATTTCACAATTCTATTTTTAATCCCTTTTTTTTGGGGGGGGGGCAGGGTTGGGGGATGGAACAAGAGATCCTGCCATGTGTATGTTGAAAACCAGTTTCTGTCAAAAGTTTCATACTTCAAAGATCAGCTTTTGGCAAACTTCCCATTAGTTGATTCGCATATCTCCTCCTGTATAAGCCCACGACCCCCCCCCCCCGTACCAAAAAAAAAAAAAAAAAAAAAAAAAAAAAATGGTTCCCCACTATCAATCAGCATACATACCCTGTGAAAATGGCCCAACCTAAACTTTTATCTACTTGGATTTTTGTTAAACTTTTCACTCAAACCAAGATTCATAATGAAATTATGGATAAATGGGTAAACATCACTATTTTTTATTTTCAATACAACCTAAAAAGTCATTTCCAGAAGTTCTTTGGCTATTCAATCCATTGTAAGTCTTATTGTCTACATGTAAAACGTTCACAATATTATTTAATGAATAAAAACAAATGTTTCTGACCAANTAATATTGTATGTGATTCAAATTCAATGTATATTTTAAAAAAAAATGATCTTACTACACGAATGTAACTTTAAAACTTTCACAAGCGTTGCAATTTCACAAATTAAATGGAATCTGTAAAGAAATAAAATGACAGAAAAAACCACTTCATTCAGCCTCATTCTTACAAAATACTAACCTTGGCCCTGTTATGTACATCGTGTACATGTGCATTGTATGACCTTCTTCGTGCCACCCTTTTAACATAGACATATTGACATTTGTCTAGATGGTTCGGGACATACAAAAAGCCAGAAGTGTTTAGCAAGTCGGAGAAATCAATTACATGTAAAACAGTGTCTTATATCCATATATATAATGAGCAAAGAGCTGGGTTGTGTTTAATAAAACACACAACTTAATGAACGACTTGTGACCCTTTCTTTGGTGCAGAGGGTAATTATTTAGTGCAGGAAAGGGTCACCAGTAGTTATTAAAGTCATGCCAAGATCTATCAAAAAATAATGAAACATGACCCTGGTGTGAAAATATAAATTATAACTGCCAATAGAGTAAACATTTACCTGCCATACATGAAAATGTAAATTTAATCCATTTCAGACCAAGGTGAAAAGAAATTTCAGTAAAAAGCACAAAGCTAAGAAGGGAAAAGCATGAAGAATTGATGGGAAATATACTAAACAGGCAGAATAATAATAAAACAAAATAAACAGTAACATGTAACACAAATACACAAAAATCCATACAAATACATTAATTGCAAGCAGTACTGAAATTACATGAACATTTTTACCTCCCACTCCCGCCCCCCTCCCTCCCCCCAAAAACCTATGCTAATAAATGCATGAGGATAATGATGATGATGATGATGATGATGATGATGGTGATGGCCTCTTGTATAGCGCCAGTCCGCCTCAGCGCTCATAGCGCTCAATTACTAAAAATAATGTCTCACAGATTTCAACGTCCTAATCATGCATTTTTATTATAACTTCATCTTAATCTAGTTTCCAAAACAAAAAGATAAATTAGATGTTGATTCAAGCCACTGATGCTACTTTGAAAAAGTTCATCCTATATACCTTGTGTGAAAAGTTGCTCATTGAATTAAAATACATAGTCTGACTACGAAAAATAGAATTTGAACTCAAAGTTGCACTTGATTTACAATCAATTGCAATTTTCTAGCAATACCCAAAGCAAGATTACTCTTACTGGGTTGAAATAGAAAATTTGCAATTCAGCTGCAATACACAATGAAAAAAAAATTAACATCAAGCAGCATAAAAGATAAGAATATAAGAGATCAAAATCTAACAGCTTGATATACAGTTCGGTCTCCATTTTTAGTGGAAAAAGAATACATGTCTGATGGATAAATTAAAAAATAAAAAATAATCGCACACAAGTGCATTGCAAGGAGAATACAAAATTCAGCGGATGTACGACCTCGAGTAACATATAGTAAAAAGATGGCCAGCCTATTGTAGACTTCATGTTTGTCTTTCTGTGACGGATAAAATTTTTTAAAAAAGTGCAAATACTACTGGATAAAATCCCACATAAAAGATGAAAATAAAGACCGGAAAATAACCAGGAAAGATGGAACAAAATGTGAAAATTGGCAATTGATGCAGAGTACTAAAAACGATTCATAATCTCTGTGAATTGGCAAAATAAATTGAAATATCAAATCAAATTGCTTTGTTCCATTTCTATTCATCATCACTAACATTTAAATTATGCATATTTAAAAGACAATCATTCATTTATTAATGATGAACATTTTTTTTGTAATCAAGTTTTCTACAGGCCACATTTGGTATTAGGAATATGAATACATATTAATTTCAGCATGAAAACTAATATGGTACAGGAAGGACTATACACATACATAAATCAATTTAAAAATATTTGGTGATTAAAAGGCAATACACTAGAATATCATTGCAAATTTTGAAGAAGAAATTAGATCATATTTTCTTTATATCTCATTTGTACAATGGAAGCTCCGATAAGCATAAAATGTATTGATAGGCTTGAATTCATCATAGTGTGTGATTGCAGTATTAATACTTACTGTATTGTCCCGTATTCTGACAGTGGGGTTTAATTCAACCCATGACTAAGCCATTGTTATCTAGACCTGGGGAGTGTTTCATCAAAATTTGTTGCAGCGACAAGGAGTCATTTTCCGACAGTTCCCATAGCAACTGTCAGCGATAGTGCTTTTCATCTAATCACAATCAAGGAATTTGTCAGCGCTGACTAATCGTCTCTGCGACAAATCTTGATGAAACACCCTCCGGGGCTATTTAAAAGTTAAACCAATGGTCTAAATGACAATGACTTAAACCTGGGTTGAATAATAAACCTCACTAACCGAATAAGTAAGATTAGAACAAAATTACATATACATTAACACAGAAAAGAAGAGCATTTATAAGAATCTATTGTACAATTTGATGAATATAAACAAAAATATATTGATATCATAACCATGCTGAAATCAAGTTTGGACATATTTCATTGGAAGCTCAAATATTTCATCTCAATCTATTAAGTAGTACATCATAAAGGCAACATAATTCAATCAATGACGATTCTTATAAAAATGAGTTGTTCGCCTGATTTAGCCTACACTAAAATATTTGTTAAACAAACACACATAGATACAATCAAAATCCAAATTAATAAGTAATTGTATATCATGATTTAGCCACACCATTGTAAGTATCACACTTTATTACGTAAGTAGATTGCATGATTCGCATAAAATAGGGATGACCACTGTATATTCATATGTCCCTGCATTAAACGTCTCCATTTATATATATCTGAACAATAGATAAGGCCAAGTAAAAATAAATCCTAGTTTCTCGTCCGGATTTTTTCGAAAATGAGGAGGAGGGGGTACTTTGTTATTTGATATTTGTTCTAAGATGGCTGCCGCGCATACAAATGTTGTACAGCGACTTCTTGATTAAAACAATTCCATGTGTCAATGCCCAAATTAGGCTAAATTTACAATGTTTGATAATAATGATGCCCTATAGATTCTAGATTATTGTCATATTAATTGAGAAACATTTCCAACAGCTCCGATGGTTTTAGTCTTTTGTATCGATCAGTGCATGCATGGTTGATGACAATTTATATCATACTGTATCTACAATTGTGGCTACAGTCTACAAATTAAGAAGCTTCTGTTATTCCAAACTAAGCTTCTGATATATTCCAAATTAAAGTTTCAAGCAAATACACCAATTAAAATGCAATTTACCCATTTTTTCAATTAATTTTTTCCACGTTTCTGAAAAAAATATCAAATATCAAAAAAAAGGAGGAGGCAGCGAAAAAGGATGAGGGCGGGGACGAGAAACTATCATTTTTTTTTTACTTGGCCTAATCAATTAATTCTCTCATGGTATTGGATTCTTATCCAAAGAATCTTCCAAGAAAATGCTTTTCCTTTGATATAATCTGATATTTTGGGCAACTGAAGGTATAAATGATTCCACAGAAATGAAGATGTCAGTGGAAAAAGTACCAAAGTCCATTATTTGGTTCTGTCTTTTCCACATCTCCAAATCTGTGCAAGCATTTGAAAGGGCACCTCCATACAGCAAGTCATGTGCATAATCTAAAATATAGATCCAAAATATGCTGCACAAAACATTCTGTGATCAAGGTGACAGATATACATGTACATTACAATGATTGCCAACCAAAAATTATATTCATTAAAGGTTATCTGAGGCCAAAAGCAACAATTTTCTATTCAGGAGTCTATACAAAATCAACTCCCAGAAATAACCCATGACATTAAAAAGGTGCTAATATAAGTTTTTTAAAACATTGAATGTAAAAAATCAAACTTTTCTCATGATTAAGGAAAAGACGACTTTTACAGAGACTAGTTCCACACAAGTGGGCACTACATACAAAGAATACCCATGTCTTGCATGGAGCCTGACGATCGTAAAGGAACCTTCCATTTGCTTCTTACTCCCTAACCAGTAATACAGATCATGTCAAATAAAGTTAGTTTTGGTTAATATTACATGTATGCACGAAGGTGTAGTGGAGGCGCGTGGTGTAGTGGTCATGACTCTCGCCTTTCAACCAGAGGATCGTAGGTTCAAAACCCACCCATGGCGTCAATTTCCTTCAGCAAGAAATTCATCCACACTGTGCTGCACTCAACACAGATGAGGTGAATGGGTACCTGGCAGGAATCTTTCCTTGAAATGCCAAGTGCGCTGGTGGCTGCCGGGCTAAAGCCAGGGTAATAAATGCAAAGCGCCTTGAGCACTCATCAATGAGAGTCGATACATGCGTTATATAAATTGCATATATTATTATGTTATTGTTATATACAAATTCTATTTTTTGTCCTCAAATACCCCTTATCTTCTCTAACTTCATTCACTTTATATGGCACTATGAAATTCAGAACCTAACAATCCTAAGATCCCTTTGAATAGCCTTCTTTTATCCACAAATATTTACTATTCATGGCATTGATTCCCAAGAAAATTGCCTGCTGTACAAGAATTAATTATTTTGTAACATGTGAATTATGGAATGCAAATACGCTTTCAATAACGCATTTGTTCCAGTCTGCGGTTACACCAAAATATAGGCCTGCCAAGCTGGAATAAAAGTTGTTGTAAATGGTGAAAAAAAAAACTTGGTAAAAGTTATGATCGTCTGCTTTGTTGCCCAGGTATATATGTGAATACATAACGTTACTATCATACTCTCAATAAAACATAATGTTCATTAATCATCACTTTTCTTGTTTGATAGAGAGAGAATATAATTTTTGGTTGGCATTCAAGAATATACAATGAAACTACTATAATATACAGACATCATCATGAACCCTGTTTCCCATTTCTATCATTGCAGCTGTTACCATTGCTACCACTTGCGTTGCTACCACTACCACTGCTACCATTAGCATTGCTACCACTACCATTGCTACCACTCTTGTTGCTCCCGTTACCATTGCTACTATAGCCGTTGTTACTAGTCTGTCCCATGAGGTCTAACGACAACGTTGCACACGTGAATATCGCTGCATTGACCGGAAACGCTCTGAGAAGCTGTGTCCCAAGCCCTTTGTTAATCACTCTTATTCCTTCGTTACGAATGCTTTTCCTGATTACGTCGATGCTACCTTTGTATTCGTTCACGCCGTCCATCCCATCCGCTTGGAGTCGGGTCTTGAAGACATCAAAGCTGTAGGTGACCACCCATGAGGTCATCCCACTCAGACCACCAGCGGTCAGTAGACCTGTGATTCCGATTTGACCTTCGGGGTCCAGCTTGGCTATTTCGCTGGTGTACAGCTCGTAGGACATGAAGTATATCCCCAGCCCGGGCGTGTCCCTGGCTATCGTCAGTCCCAGGCCGCGGAAGCAGCCACGCATGCCTTCCAGTCTGTATACCCTGCGTAAAGCATCGAGCGACCCGTGGCGTTTCCCTTTCGTGCGTGCCCCTTGGTTGTCGATCTGTACCCTGATCTTTGCAAGTTCCATAGGACCGGATATGAAGGATTGCACAAAGCCGGCAACGCATCCCGACACAAAATGACTGTAGAGGGAGGGCTGATCAAACTGGCGTTGCATGTTACCCTGTACACCGAACAATAAGGCGTTGATGAACGTAAGGCCTGCTAGGGGCGACGCCATACCCTTGAAGAGACCAAATACCTG